>ONZH01012859.1:0-175632 GCA_900303285.1 Rhinella marina
TGTCAGTTGACAGGCGTGTACGCTTATCAGTGATGATGCCACCGCTGCACTGAAGACCTGCTCTGACAACACGCTAGCGGCAGGGCAGGCCAGCACCTCAGCTTACAGCACCAGTTCGGGCAACGTATCCAGCTTTGCAACCCAGTAGTTGTATGGAGCAGAGTGATCACACAGGACGTTGGTATGGTCAGCTAGGTACTCTCCCACTTTCTGAACAGCTCCCCCTACTGGGGGACAGGTGACATAGTCTTGCTGGGGTGCCATAAAACTGGCAAAGCCTTGAGAGTGTTCCCCTGCCAGTGCTTGACAAGCTGCCTGCTCCCTCCTCTCCCCGCTAGTTGGCCACAGAAACCACGTCCTCTGCCGCTAGCGGTGTCAGATGGGAAGGATAGTTTCAGCTTGTGCACCAGGGCCTGTTGATATTGATTCACTCTCATACTCCTCTCCTCTACAGGAATGAGAGTGGAAAAGTTCTGCTGGTACTGGGGGTCCAGGAGGGTGAACACCCAGTAATCGATGTTGTCAAAAATGCGAGGGTCACGGGAAAGGCAGCCTAACATGAAGTCAGCCATGTGCGCAAGAGTCCCAACATGCAAGAATTCCCTTTCCTCAATAGGCTGACTCTCCATTTCCTCCTCCAACTCCTCCTCTTCAGCCCATACATGCTCAACAGATAAGAAGGAATGAGCATAGATACCCTCTTCAGTCTCGCCAACAGTCTCCTTCTCTTCCTCCTCCTCCTCCTCAAATATGCACTGAGAAACAGACCTGAGGGTGGTCTGGCTATCAAGCAATGTATCTTCTTCCCCCATCTCCTGTGGCAAGCACAAAGCCTCTGACTTCATGCTGAGCAGTGAGTTTTTCAGCAGACAAAGCAGTGGGATGGTGACGCTGATAATGGCGGCATCGCCGCTGACCATCTGTGTTGACTCCTCAAAGTGGCTTAACACCTGACAGATATCAGACATCCACGTCCACTCCTCATTGTAGACTTGAGGAAGCTGACTAACCTGACTACCAGTTCTCGTAGAAGTTGTCATCTGGCAGTCTAAAATCGCTCTGCGCTGCTGGTAAACCCTGGCTAACATGTGTAATGTGGAATTCCATTGTGTGGGCACGTCGCACAATAGTCGGTGAGCTGTCAGTTGTAAGCGCCGTTGCACTGCCCTGAGAGTGGCAGCATCTGTGGTTGACTTGCGGAAATGCACACAGATGCGTCGCACCTTGGTGAGCAAATCAGACAAAATTGGGGTAAGGTCTTGAGGAACCACTGAACCACAAGATTGAACACGTGGGCCAGGCAGGTTTATATGCAGTGTTTATATTGGGTTGTTGTTACTTTGGGAAATAGTATGGTGTATAATGGCACATGTGTGAGTCTGCCGAGTTGCAGAGCTGCCACCAGGTTATGCCCGTTGTCACACACAACCATGCCTGGTTTGAGTTTCAGCAGCGCCAGCCAAAGATCGGTCTGCCCCATGATGCCCTGTAACAGCTCTTGGGAGGTGTGCCTCTTGTCACCTAAGCTCAGCAGTTTCAGCACTGCCTGTTGGCGCTTACCTATGGCAGTGCTGCTGCGCCTAGAGCTACCGACTGAAGGCGCCGTGCTCACAGATTGTATTTGAGAGGAGGAGGATGGGTTGGAGGAAGAGGCATAATAAGTCTGAGAAACCGTGACTGAGGTAGGCCCCACAATCCTCGGTGTGGGCATTACATGAGCGGCCCCAGAGTCAGACTCGGTCCCAGCCTCCACCAAGTTAACCAATGTGCCATCAGGGAGATATAGTGTCACTGCCCGCCAGCACTAGTCCACGTGTCCATGGTTAGGTGGACCTTCTCAGTAACCGCGTTGGTCAGGGCACGGATGATGTTCTCTGACACGTGCTGGTGTATGGCTGGGACGGCACATCGTGAAAAATAGTGGCGGCTGGGGACCAAGTACAGAGGGACAGCCACCGCCATCAGGTTGCGGAAAGCCTCAATCTCTACCAGTCTATAGAGCAGCATCTCCAGTCTCAGCAGTTTGAAAATGTGGACATTTAGGGCTTATGCATGTGGGTAGGTAGAATTGTATTTGCGTTTGCGCTTGCGCTCTAATGTCTGATGCAAAGACAGCTAAACGCTGCGCTGGGACACATTGGTGTAGGGTGTGGAGGATCGTGGAGGTGAAGGGGTGGTTGTAGGGCGGGAGGCGCTCATGCCGGGGTCCTGGGCAGGGGGTTGACTCGCAAAGCCAGCATGTGACACATGGGAAGGAGCAGTGGTGTGACCCGCAGGAGGTGAACGGCCTTGGTTCCATTGAGTGGTGTGTTTAGCACTCATTTGCCTGCGCATGCTGGTAGTGGTTAGGCTGGTAGTGGTGGCTCCCCTGCTGATCCTGGTGTGGCACAAGTTGCACACCACAGTCCGTCGGCCATCCTCACTTTCTTTAAAGAACCTCCAGACTTGCGAACATCTAGGCCTCGGCACGGGAGCTTGACTCCGTGAAACAGTTGCTGATCTACCTACTCTGGCCTTGCTTCTCCCTCTGGCCACCCCACTGCCTCTTCCAACCTTTTCTGGTGCTGCACTTGCCTCCCCCTCAGAAGCACTGTCTTGACTAGGCTTACCAACCCAGCTCGGGTCAGTCACCTCATCATCCACCTGCTCTTCCTCCGATTCCTCACTCTGCTCCCCTGGGACTTACTGTCCTGACAACAACGTCAGTGTCTGACAACCGTGTCTCATCATCATCATCATCATCCGACACCTCTTCACGCACTACTTGCACTAAGTCCACACTCTCATCACCCACAGATTGCGAAAGTTCTAAATTTTGGGCATCGGGACAGAGCAACTGGTTTGTGTCTCTGGGTAGGGTCCTGAAAAGAGTTCATGTGAGTATCCGTATCTGAATCCATATTTTCCATGCGGGGGGGGCAGGCTGGGGGGGGGGAGGAGGTTGAGCTGGAGGACGCCAGAGGTCTACTCCCTTGGCTAGCGTGGGTGGACTGCGTGGAAGACTGGGTGGTGGATAAATTACTGGACACATTATCCGCTATCCACGTCATCACCTGTTCACACTGTTGTGGTTTCAAGGGTTTCTGTCACCAGATTTGGGCATACTAAACAGGATGGCATTTGCAATGTGCAAATGCCACCTGATGCCCAATCTGGTTTTCTTACAGTAATCAGATGAGCCGTTTTCTTAAAAAAGCACTTTTATAATATGTAATTAGGCGTACTAGGTGCAAGAGGCGTTTACCTTGCACCTAGTAATCGCCGTGTTCCTACCTCTAGTGCCGCCTCCTTCTTCCTGATTGGACAGGGCCAGGCAGCTTGCTCGATAAGCTGCCGGCCCTGACCTCGATCGAAATCCCGCGCCTGCGCCGTGTAGGCTAAATTCTGCGGCAGGCGCAGATAGTTCACCGCCCGCCCGGCTCCTGCCTCTCTCACTGCGCCTGCGCCGTGCAGAGTAAAAGCGGCGCAGGCGCAGTGAGTTCCGCCGGACTCACTGCGCCTGCGCCGCTTTTACTCCGCACGGCGCAGGCGCAGTGAGAGAGGCAGGAGCCGGGCGGCCGGGTGAACTATCTGCGCCTGCGCAGAAATTTAGCCTACACGGCGCAGGCGCGGGATTTCGATCGAAGGTCAGGGCCGGCAGCTCATCGAGCAAGCTGCCTGGCCCTGTCAATCAGGAAGAAGGAGGCGGCACTAGAGGTAGGAACACGGCGATTACTAGGTGCAAGGTAAACGCCTCTTGCACCTAGTACGCCTAATTTACATATTATAAAAGTGCTTTTTTTAAGAAAACGGCTCATCTGATTACTGTAAGAAAACCAGATTGGGCATCAGGTGGCATTTGCACATTGCAAATGCCATCCTGTTTAGTATGCCCAAATCTGGTGACAGAAACCCTTTCAATAGTGGTGTACCACGTGACCCTGTAAGTTGCGAGATAAAGCTAGGGAGCGAAACTCTGCGGCATTCCACTGCTCCCTCATCAGTAGGTACTGTGTCACCCTGCCCAGGACCATGGCCTCTGCCCCCCTACATCACTTGGACGCCCACGTCCTCGTCCTCGACCCTTAGCCCTTGGGTTCAACATTTTGTGTAAACACTAAACTGTAGAATTAATATCTGAGGCCAAAAACGTATTCTCTAGACTGCAGCTAGTGTACCACACACCACAGAATTTTTCACTGGACTGTATTAAATGTATCTGAGAGAAAAAAACGTATTCTCTAGACTACCGCTAGTGTACCGCACACCACACAATTTTTCACTGCACTGTAGGATATATAACTGAGAGAAAAAATGTATATTTTGTAGACTCCGGCTAGTGTGCAGCACACGACAGAATTTTGCACTGCACTGTAGGATATGTGAATGAGAGAAAAAATGTATATTTTGTAGACTCCGGCTAGTGTGCAGCACACGACAGAATTTTTCACTGCACTGTAGTATATATGACTGAGAGAAAAAACGTATATTTTCTAGACTCCGGCTAGTGTAACGCACACCACACAATCTTTCACTGGACTGTAGTATATATAAGTGATAGAAAAAACATTTTTTCTAGACTGCGGCTACTGTACCGCACACCACAGAATTGTATACTGAACTGTAGTCACCGCCATGCTGTGTCAGGATAAATTTTTGGGTGGTTCAGCTGTTATGTTAGTCTAACCAAGCCACTCTGGGGTTCCCCGCCAAGCTGTAAACTGCAATCTCAGTCTTAACAAGTCATCCTGGGGTTCACCCCCATGCTGTAAACTGCAATCTCAGTCAAACTTTGTAATTTAGGAGTTCACCACCAAGGTGTGCTAGACTACAATTTTAGCGGGTTCACCTGCAATCTCAGTCACAGACTCTCATTCAGGGCTGCACCACCATGCTTTTTTAAACCATTTGTTTCTGAGCGTCACCTCCAGGCTCTCACCCACGATTTTTTGGAGGCTTGCCAATACACTGTCAGCCAAAATTGTCTTCAGGGTCACCGGCGGCCTCTCCAACAACAACTTCAAGGACGGTTACTAACAGGCCCTGGCACACAAACATTGTCTTGAGGGGCACTACAAGGCTCTGCACCAACCGACGTGTGGAGACTAATAGGTGGGTGCAGTGTGCGTCTTAGCCCATCTGGAATTAGGAAAGCTAGGCACTGTGCTTGTAGGTCTTTGTGTCTGCCGTGGACAGGGTGGGTGGTGGGTGCGTGTTTGCCCGTCTGGGATGGGGAGAGCTGGGCACTGTGCTGGGAGAACTTTGTGTACGCTGTGGACTACTGGGTGGGTGGGTGCGGAGAGGGAGATGCTTATGCCTGCGACGTGGGGCGGGGGATAGGACAGCAGTGCCAGCATGAGCAGTGGTGTCACCCGCAAACGGCGATGGACCTTCATTGCACCTAGTTGGGTGCTTTCCTAACATGTGCCAGTGCATGTGCCTTGCCCATCTTGGTCAGGGTCAGCACAATTGTCTTGAGGGTCACCACCAGGCTGTTGCCCAGAATTTGGCGTAATGGTACGATTAGGCAGCCTCAGAGGCATCCATGCATGCTGCCCCTGCTGTTTCCTGTCCATTTCCGTGGTGTTTCCATCATTTTCTGAGGTTTCCAGGTTTTCACGCAACCTTCCCTATGCAGAGCTTTGGTCCCCTGCAAAAAATGCTCGAGTCTCCCATAGACTTCAATGGGGTTCGTTATTCGAAATGAGCACCCGAGCATCCGGAAAAATTTGTCTCGAATAACCAGCACCCGAGCATTTTAGTGCTCGCTCATCTCTATTCTTTTCCTTATTTTTTTGTCTGTCTCAATGAACTGGTCAAACATGCTCAGTTTAAATCTTTAACTACCACCATCCATATGTTCCGTTAGAAGTTGTGGCAGTTAAGAGACAGTGGAGGAAGAAAGTGCCCCCGCCGCCCCCCCGAGAGCTGCAACGCTGAAGATAATCTACCAGAGCAATTGGAGAAGTGAATATAGAGATCTCTGGACCCATATGCGGTACATGGCTTGTTCTAGCTTTGTTAGAAAGGTATTGTCATGTACTATATGATGTGTCTGATTTTCATTTTTTACATCAATCATGGCATAACCCTTTTAAATACCGTAAAAAAATTAAATTGAATTGATAAGCATTTTGTTTTGTTTTTTTTTAATCTT
This sequence comes from Rhinella marina, assembly GCA_900303285.1. Classification (NCBI taxonomy): domain Eukaryota; kingdom Metazoa; phylum Chordata; class Amphibia; order Anura; family Bufonidae; genus Rhinella; species Rhinella marina. Next base: position 6,137 of record ONZH01012859.1, read on the forward strand.
TTTTAAAAAGTCATTTTTTTTTCTAAGCCTAGAAAGTCTTTTTTTCTAAGCCTAGCTCATAAGTACTATAAAGCATTCGACCTCCTAGGCTTAATTATGTACATTAGCTACAATGTTTGTATTCATGAGCACATCACAATGCTCCGTATTCTACCTCCTTGTGCAGTACTATACATTTCAGAACCTGCAGCCACTGTATGTTGATTGCCATGAACTCGCTCCCTTGCTGCAGAACTTACTATTGCTTTGGATGATTTAACAATTTATATAAACTGAAGACATTGTTACATTCCCAATAAAAGTGCACTAGCCATTGCCACTAACAAGATTATAGAAGAGATATTTATTTCCCATGGGTTTACACTTGTTTCCTTGATAAGTGAATTTCAATACGCTTCTTTGCTTGCTTGTTGCTTATAAACTCCTGATTGATTTATCAACCTACATGAGGTTACATGGCCAGACTATTTAATATTTTGGAGTTGGAATGAAGTGGATTTGATCTTTTTTCCTTTTGCCTGTTTACATGAATTTTAACTTTTCATCCTCAGACAGAAACTATTTTCTTCAGGTATTGTTGGGAAATAAGTAATGGGAGTTATTTTAGCTCTGAGCTCTGATGTCTTTTGTTTTAGTACTCTCATTAATTCCGGGACTCTTTTGTAGTTTTTAGGCAATTCAGAAATTCTGTAGACAGAAATGAGGAAATGTTGTGTTGTGTTGTGTTATTATTCACTTATGTTGGAAGGCCTGATGTGTATATTTGTCTCTTAGGCTTTGTAATGCACTATTGCCATATGTGCCATGAAAGCTCCCAATGCATAAGTTAAATGAACCCACAGACCCACATTATACAGACAAACACCAAAAGACTGTTCTTTTTTTTTGAATTTAGGCTACTTTCACACTTTCGGTAGCAGGGTCCGGCATGCTGTTCCGGCCAGCCCACCATGCCGCTAGAAGTCCGCTCCAGCCCCATTCACAGCATGCTGTGATTTTTGTGTGGCCGCCACTCAGCTTGTTTGCCATGCTGCGGCTGGACCTCCGGCCCGTCCCCATTATAGTGAATGGGACCAGAGCGTACTTTCGGCGGCAAGGTGGGCTAGCATTAGCATGGATCTGGCAGGCTGTTCCCCCACCAGAACAGCCTGCCGGACCATGCTACTGCTAGTGTAAAAGTAGCCTTAGAGTTTTTTGTGGTTGTTTCTATTTTTATACATTATGGAGTAGTGCAGCAAACTGCATTATTCTATACAGAGGCATCTAGTAGAAAAAAGAATAATGCACGGTGTATGTTTTTTTAAACCTGGGTTCCTATGGGTGATGGATTTCACACGTTATTTATTAAACACATGCAATTGTCGTTTCCTTTGGGAGGACACTGAAGATGCAGTGTGAAAAGAGCTTTTATAAAAAAGGATATCTCTACCGCTCTGACACATATTAACTCCATTTTGCTTTTGCTTACTACATTTATATGATGAACCCATCCACTGTAAACTTAGGCTACTTTCACACTAGCGTTAGAGTTTTCCGGTATTGAGATCCGTCATAGGGTCTCAATACCGGAAAAAAAAAATGCTTCAGTTTTGTCCCCATTCATTGTCAATGGGGACAAAACTGAACTGAACAGAACGGAATGCATCAAAATGCATTCCGTTCCGTTTAGTTGCGCCCCCAGACCGGAGAGCAAACCGCAACATGTTGTAGTTTTCTTTCTGTCCTGGGGATCCGGAGCAAGACGGATCCGTCATGATCCACAATGCAAGTCAATGGGGACAGATCCGTTTTGTCTGACACAATAGAAAACGGATCTGTCCTCCATTGACTTTCAATGGAGTTAATGACGGATCCATCCTGGCAATGTTAAAGATAATACAACCGGATCCATTCATAATGGAAGCACACAGTTGTATTATCAGTAACGGAAGCATTTTTGCTGAACCCTGTTGGATCCAGCAAAAACTCTAGTGTGAAAGTAGCCTTATACTTGCCTACATTTGTCAGTATTGTTATGAATACCAAATGCTGATTTTCTCAATCTGTGCCAAATATATCAAAATGAAGCATGCGGTATAGAGGTATTCTGGTGTTAATGATTACATTTATTTGTTTAGAGAATAGGCAGTTATGCAATTTTCTAATATACATGTATTTAAAATTTTGCTTGAAGACATGTATTATGTTTGCACAATAGCCTCTCTGTAAAGAAAAAAATGATATGGCCCACTTTAATCCTGTAAAATGCATCTGTCGGAGATCTAAATAGGACTAAAGATTGCGTCAATCATGTGACCCTCGATCCTTTCATGCGACCTCTGGCATTCATTTTAACTGTACAGATATCTAACAAGTGAATAGAAGTTTATTGAGATGCACAACATACCGTGAATATCGTATATACAGCAATACCGGCCTGCAGCAGCATTTCATGTCTTTTAGTATCTCCCTGTCTCCCCGGTATGTGTTGTGTTTGTAATTGTTATGTTTTTTTACAGTTAACTTTATTAACAACATGACAACATCACCTAGAGACAGGCAGCCATATTAGAAATCACCTGGAGACAGGCAGACATGTAAGCACACATACAATGAAGTAGTAATAACCACAATGGTTTCCACCATTATTTCTATGTAGTTATCCCATGGAAGTGTCCTGTGTGCTGACCCACCACATATATGTCGTGTAACACTATTTCTTACTGTATGCCAGTGGGGTGTCACATGACCAATGCTACAGTATGTTTCAGATAGGACTCAACCTAGGAACTCAGCGCTGCAAGGCACCAGTTCTAACCACTCAGCTAACCCTGTCTTTTTCACAGGGTTCTAAAAGTGACCGTACACCCATTATACATTTGCCACTTGTCATAAAGGCCAATTTTTGTTGTTGTATTTTGCCTCATTTTCAAAATTGCTGACATGGAAACTGTCCATGTTACCCCTAACAGCCAATTATGGTGCAGCTGTGCAGTTTTTCTGTTAGGCAACTGTGATAAATGAGGCCCAATAGTGTAATAAATGTGGGCCACTTTACCTCCTCTTAAGAGTCAGGTATGAAAGGTCATTGTTACATACCTAGTGGTAATTAGGTAGTAAATCTGGCATTAGTACTTAACACACTATGTCAAAAAATACAGGTAATTCTAATCCTTCTCCCTGTTAGGGACATATTATTTTTAATGAGTATACAGTGCCATTACACTGTGTGCCTGGATATTACATAGAAAGGCATGTGTACAATAGTAGTTAACTGTGTATTTGTCTTTTCTGTTGAGCGATTTTTAGCTGTTGTATAGCAGTTTTTTCATATATATCAAAATGTAGCCTATGAAGTATGATGGTAATCCTGTGAGCAGTGTTGATAGGAATAGTGGGAACAGAAGCAGAAAATAATATAATATAGTATGTACATAATTTAATATAAAAGTGTAACATAAAAAGTGTAACACTGAATAAAAGTGTAACATTGAATAACAAAACACTGCATATGAAAGAAATTATTATGAAGACAAAATTGTAGACCATTCAACATAAGCCTTATTCAATGTTTCATCTGGTAAGATGTCTGTGAAGGGTCCGTTGATGGTCTGTGGATTGTTCTCCATGTCATCCATATTCCACATGCATTGCTGGTCTTAAAAGAATTCCAGAGCATCTCCTACCAATGGCCAGTGAAACCTAATGACAGAATTTGGATGCCATCCATATTCTCTTGGTGGTTTTCATGGTAGTATAAATATGTGGCACACAGAATGTTCTTTGCAATTTAAAGGTAATTTTATTTAGTGATTTTCACAATAAGAGGTTCATGATCCAATTTATAGGAAATTAAATGCTGCATAACCACTATCCATATATGAGCTGGATGTTTCGGACCGTATGGACTTTCTTCAGTGGCTTGGAGTTTCTGTGGTCAGAGATGAAGGGATATCTGGATCCAGTGGACCCATAGACTTACATGGGTGTGTGTGTGTGTGGTCCACACCACATGCTAAAGTATTGCATTCCGTTGTTTCTCCACTGACAAGGATGTGTGATTAAACACATTCAAATCAATGGATATGTGTGCTGTCCATGAAGAATATGGACAGCACATATCTGTGGTTCTTGAATGTGCGAATAAGCCCCTAGTGTGGGTTCACAATCAGTTGTGACAGGTCATCTGTTTTCTGCCCAAGCCAGATGCAACTGATGACAAAATTATGCATTTTTGTCTTCCGGTCCCCTGTCCATAACCAGAGAAACACTGCATGCAACATTTTTCTGTCCACCACTGTTGTGATGGAAAACTATAGCATCAGTTTTTGTCATAATTTTGCTTAAGTGTTTTTGATGGAGTCATTCATGTTAGAGGCCTGGATATATGTATATATGTCTTATTTGTGTGACTGTATAAGTGAATTAAGTATTTTTGTATACAATTGTATTTTACCATATATCTAAGTATACATATGCCATAATGTTCAATGAAAGATGTTAAAGCTTTCTTCTGAAGAGCTGTTCTCTGAGCTTTACTGCCTAATGAGAAAACGTGCAGTTGCCTTGTACACATCTATGTATGAATCCAGTTCAAGTAAGCTATGCCGTGTTATAGCCATGCTGTTAATAGATGGTCCTATGTGTGTCAATGATATCCTGTGGAGTATCTGTCTCCAGTTTAATGTGCACAGTCATTAGATTTCATGGTTCTAGTTCATGAAGATCCATCTTTGTATGTCAGCGGAATGTAGGCAAAATCAACATATTTTAGGTAAAATTTTGAACCAACACCACAAATTCTGAAAACGAAAAGCATCATTACCATCTTAAAGTATAGCTTAAATTAGCTTTCCATAGTAATGATATACATTCTGCTCTTTATACTATTGCATATAATGAGAGAAGTAATCGTAAACCGTTTTTTCAGTGTCAAGAGTAAATTTAAACATTGTAAATTGTGAAAAACTGCATTAAGATACTAGATCATGTACAGATACGTAGTAAAATACCTTGGGATTAGCATTAGGAATTGTGTGAACACATATTTTTCTCTTTACAGGATTATACTTTGACGATGTATTTTCAGCAGTACTGGAGGGACAAGAGATTAGCTTATACAGGAATCCCCCTCAACCTCACGCTCGACAACCGAGTGGCAGATCAACTGTGGGTTCCTGACACCTATTTTCTAAATGATAAAAAGTCTTTTGTACATGGTGTTACAGTAAAAAATCGAATGATCCGCCTTCATCCTGATGGGACTGTTTTATATGGTTTAAGGTAAGCAAGCCTTTGATAATGTGTATATATGGTATCATAACAAAACATTATATATTGCAGCAAATGGGCGTCCATGAAATGAGCTGTAACGTTTAATAACTCCTAGAATTATTATTGTTTTAGTAAGTTTATTTGCGCTAACATTTTATGTGGCATACTTAACACTGTGGTGCATTCTAGAAACAATCTCTATAATTTTCTAACTTTTATTGTTAACTTTTTTATTATTATTCTTGTGGCCACTTTCTGGTTAACCTGTCTATTCATTGTTCATGTGCTGGATTCAACACTTTCAAACATAAAACTCCATAGTTTGTTCCTGGATTCTACTAATGATATATTTACGTTGGGCATTTAAAAATGGCACTCGCTTTTCTTGTTTTAAACAGCAGACACCTGGGACTTTTGTATGCGATCTACGATAACATTGATGGAATACATTTAACCCCTCAGATGCCGTGGTCAAATGTGACAATGGCCCCTGGGACGTTTAAGCCACCATTTTAGGAGAAATTGATTCTTTACCATGAAGCGAGAGGAAATTCGGCATCGTGGCGAATCAAATTTTACCTGAAATTCGATCGAGGCCATTTCAGATACAGTACATTAATTCACTCAACACTAATCATGGGCATTGGCGCATGTGAAGACGCTCATACTATTAATATATAAAAATATGTATCCCATACAACAAACTGCGTTTTTGGTCACTTCAACTCCCATAAAAAAATGAATTAACAGTGATCAAAAAAACATACACTTCACACCGCTTCCCACTACATTGTATGTAACCATAAATGGCGCCATTAGAACATACATCTTGTGCCACAAAAAACAAGCCCTCATGAAAATATTAAAAAGTTATGGCTTTGGGAGGGCTGTGAGTAAAAAAAAAAAAAGAAAAAAAGAAAATCACTTGAAGGGGTTAATGACTGCCTGCTGTCTTTTGATGGATAGAGATGTAGCTGTTAAGTTTGCACTGACATCTTTTGGCATTGGTGCAGTAGAGTGAGATTTGTGGCTCCCAGAGCACCCCTGCTGTAGGAACCTGCCATTTTTAAGCTTGGTTCTTAGCGCAGGCTCCAGTGCTACATTTGGGGATTAGAAGAAGTGCTAATCTTGGTTATTAATCCTTTGATTGCCATGGTCCAGGAACATGGCATAATGTGGGCACGATCAAAGCAGCCTGTGGCTTAGTGACACAGGGAACAATGTATTAGCTGTGTATTAACTAATCTATTAACTATGCTAATATTTTATATAAAATCACATTTTAAAATAGTAATTCCATTGTGGGAATTAAAAATGTACTGAATAATACAAAAGTCAGCAAAAAATATCAAAAACTCTATTGTTTTCTATAAAACACATATTATAGTGCACTGATGAAATAAATAAAAAATACACATATTAGCTATCCCCATGACTATAATAACCTGAAGAATTAATCCATCAGGTTATTTAGTGTGAAATATAAATAGTAACATTTTTTTTAAAAATGCCAAACATCTTAGAAACATAGAAGATTGACGGCAGAAAAAGACCACCTGGTCCATCTAGTCTGCCCTTTTATTATCCTTTATTTTTATCTTAGGATAGATACATGTTTATCCCAGGCATGTTTAAATTCAGTTACTGTGGATTTATCAACCACCTCTGCTGGAAGTTTGTTCCAAGCTTCTACTACTCTTTCAGTGAAATAATATTTTTTAATGTTGTTCTTAATTTGTCCCCCAACTAACCTCAGATTGTGCCCCGTTGTTCTTGTGTTCTGTTTCTTATTAATAACCCTTCCCTCCTGAACTTTATTCAGTCCTTTAACATATTTAAAGGTTTCAATCATGTCCCCCCTTTCTCTTCTTTCCTCCAGACTATACATATTAAGAACTCTGAGTCTTTCTTGTTCTATGCTTTAGACCTTCCACCATTTTTGTAGCTCTTCTTTGGACCCGTTCTATTTTAGCAATATCCTTTTGCAGGTGAGGTCTCCAGAATTGAACACAGTATTCCAGATGTGGTCTCACTAAAGCTCTATACAGAGGGATCACAATCTCCCTCTTTCTGCTTGTTATACCTCTAGCTATGCAGACAAGCATGCGATTTGCTTTCCCTACCGCCTGGTTGCATTGGTTACTCATTTTGAGGCTGTCAGAGATGACTACCCCCAAATCCTTCTCTTCTGAGGTCTTTGTTAGCACAGAACTGCCAATACGATACTCAGATAGAGGGTTTCTTCTCCCCAAGTGCATTATTTTACATTTGGAAACATTGAACTGCAGTTTCCATTGTTTTGACTACTTTTGTGTCATCAGCAAACAAGCAAACCTTCCCTACCAAGCCGTCCCTTATGTCACTTAGGGCTCATGCAAACTGCGGTCCGCAATGCACGGGCACTGACCGTGAGGCCACCGCATGTGGATCGCGGACCCATTCACTTGAATGGGGTCCGCACCGCAAAAAAGTAGTGCTTGCGCTACTTTTTTGCGGTGCGGAGGCACGGCCAGAAACACCACGGAAGCACACCGTAGTGCTTCCGTGGTGTTCCGATCCATGTCTCCGCTCCGCATCTCCCGGATCGCGGACCCATTGAAGTGAATGGGTCCACGATCCGTGATGCGGGCTGCACACGGCCGGTGCCCGTTTATTGCGGACCCGCCGTATGCGGCCCGCAGCACGGGCACGGCCGGCACACGTTCGTGTGCATGAGCCCTTACAAACATGTTAAACAGAACAGGACCCAGGACAGATCCTTGTGGCACCCCACTTGTAACCAGCCTCTGCTCAGAATACACTCCATTATCAACAACCCTCTGGTATCTGTCCTTCAGCCAACTGCAGATCCACTGAACTATCCAGGGGTTAAGTCCAATTTTTGATAACTTCTCTATCAGCTCTTTATGGGGAACCGTATCAAAAGCTTTACTGAAATCCAGGTAGGCGATATCCACAGCACCACCTTCTTATGCTAATCTAATTAAACCAGTTACCAGCTACACCCAAATAGACACCTATACAGACTATGCAGAAACCAAAACAAACCAAATACAACCTCAGCAGTAATGACCAATTAACCAAAGTAAAAGAAAACTACACAATTTAAGCTAAACACTAAATACAAGACAATTTAAAGTAACTACAACATAAACGGCAATATAAAAATGATATTTAAGATTTTTTTGGGGGGTTTGTTTTTTTCTACAATAACAAATACGAATCAAGTAATAATCTGAGCTTACCTTAAGCTTGACTTAAGTACTGCAGTTTTTAAAACTACACACTTCTGTCTGTCTGTTGCACTTATGACTGGCTGTAAACTTCATCTTTTGTTTTTCCGTAGCAAAGAATTATACAAATTAAATTGTAATTAAAAACACCAAAAATAATAAAAAAAAATCTTACCACATGAAATCTCATACAGCCAAGTCAATTATTCAAATTATGGCTACTGAAATGAAAAGAGACAAAAAGCAAAAAAATGTTGCTGATCATGAAAGGGGTTTTCCGAGTTATGAAAAAAAAAATAGTACTTTAAATCTGATGGGCAGCAATATATAACTAAGTTAAGCAAGTTTTAGGCAAAAAAATCTCTATTTCCTCATTTCCCCGGTTCTCTTCTGGCCTTTGTTTACATGCAGTAATAACAATCTCTGCCCCTCCCCCCTCTCTGTAAAGGGAGTGAATACAAGTGCTGAGTGACATGTCTGCCTGCTGGGATACTCAGCAGCATGTTGTATGTGTAGGACTACAAGTCCCAGCTGTACAATGACACTTCTGATACACACAGGGTCTTCCCCCTACCTGTTCTTGTACAATACAATACTTTGCCTCTCCTCCAGATCAGCTCCAGTCAGCTCTGTGTCTGTACGGTGAGGAGGGCAGATCCTGTGTCTCTTTACATCTGCAGCTGCTGTTGTAAAGCCTTCAGTGTGTTCTGACTGAAGGGGTTAATGTTTTATCTGAAGGAATCCAGGGAGAGAACAGATAGCAGGAGCCCGGCAAAGCATGGGGGCGTGGCCAGTGACATCTCCATACCTCCCAACCGTCCCGGATCCAGCAGGACAGTCCCGGATTGCAGTGGCTGTCCCGCTGTCCCGGTACAGGGAGGTATGTCCCGGTCTCTGGCAGCTGACTCTGCGTCCATAGGACGCAGAGACAGTTGCCTGTTGCAAGGAAAAGCAGACAGCCGGAATCGGCTGCCTGCTTCTTCCATCGTCCCCCCTTGTCCCCCCCTCGTCCCCCCTGCGCAGCTCTCTCCCTACCTTCAGCTATCTGTGCCTCATGTCTGGGCGGGGGCGGGGGCGGCCGACAGTTAGTATTGGCTCCGCCCCCTCTAGACAAGAGAAGAAGAACTCCTGCTGGTGATTCTGCTGCTAGGAAAAAGGTAACTATAAGGTTTTTATTTTTTTTTTACTTTCTGTGAGGGGACTGCACTGTGTTTATTATTCCTGTACTGTGACATCACTGTGTTTATTATCCCTGTACTGTGACATCACTGTGTTTATTATCCCTGGACTGTGACATCACTGTGTTTATTATCCCTGTACTGTGACATCACTGTGTTTATTATCCCTGAACTGTGACATCATTGTGTTTATTATCCCTGAACTGTGACATCACTGTGTTTATTATCTCTGTACTGTGACATCACTGTTTATCTCTGTACTGTGACATCACTGTGTTTATTATCCCTGTACTGTGACATCACTGTGTTTATTATCCCTGTACGGTGACATCACTGTGTTTATTATCCCTGTACGGTGACATCACTGTGTTCATTATCCCTGTGTGGTGACATCACTATGTTTATTATCCCTGTACGGTGACATCACTGTGTTTATTATCCCTGTACGGTGACATCACTGTGTTTATTATCCCCATGCAGTAAGGGGACTGGGTGAGATTAGCTTATAGTGGGTGGAGTTAGGGGCATAGCCTAGTGCTGAAAAAATTTGCCGCGGCGCGCAATATGTCCCTCTTTATCTCTTTACAAAGTTGGGAGGTATGCGTTTTGTGTACAGACTGTTATCTGATCTCTGAGGCTTGTGCACGAAACATCACACATCAGGGACCCTGAGTTAAATCTAAGAAACCAGCAGCTTTAGAAGCAGAAAGTGTATGGAAAAGCTGTTGTATTTGACTAGTTAGAAACATACAAAAGACAAAAAAAAAATAACTCAGACAACCCCTTTAATGGGGTTATCCCAAAAAATTTTATGTAGAATCTTTTTTTTTTTTACTCACCTATCTGGAGGATTTTCTTCGTTTTCTGTAGATGGTCACATGAGAGCATGAAGCACCTGCATATCTCAGGATGAACTGCAATTTGCTTTTGTTTACCCTCCCACCCCTGCATAGAAAATAGTCCCTCACATATAGCCTTAGAGATACATATTGTATATAACGCCCTCCTCAATTTCATTTTCCATTGCCGTGAGAAAGATACAGCTAGATATTGCTATTAATATAAATGCAGGGATGAATGAATGAAAGGTTTCTGGATACCTTCAAGGAGAGAAGGGAAACCACTGAGCATGTTTGTTCACCGTTGAATACAGAAGAAGGCAGACCAGAAAGATATACATTGCAGTAATACTTTATTTAAAATGCCCTATTCATTGTATAGTATTGTGACATAGCATATTAGGCCTGGTCATTAAGAGGTTAATAGTCCACCAGAGTAGGAGGCATTCTTAAAAGGGATCTGCCACCAGCATGTCACCATGAGCTCCACTCATTTCTGACCAGCCTCTCCCTAGCTGCTTTAATTGACCAGGCTCAGCAGTGGCGAGGCAGACAGGCAAGGACTGGCCCCCAGAAAGGAGCAGAGTTTTGGTGCAGCAAGAGCAATAGTGACACCCTCATTGCACCAAAGGTTTAAATTGCATATTAAGAAAAATTATCATGCACAGGAGTCTTCTCTATGCATTCCATGACTTGTGGACTTACATGAAGGGGATGTATCATCATACAAATTACTGGTTCTGAGTCAGTAGCAGGTTGTCTGTATATGTATTATCATCCTTTTTAGGGCTTTAGTCATAAGAATGTGTTTTTTTGACAAATTTTCAAATTTTTCCAGTATGCTGGACTTGCCATGACCAATTAGTAAAAGATGGGTTTCAGGATAGGTCATCAATATCAGATTGGTGGGGCCCAACTCTACGCATGAGTGCATCAGTCTCTTCAAACAGCCGATTGAGGATGTGCCGGGAGTCGGACCACCAGAAATCTGATATTGATGCACGGCACAACCCCTTTAACCTCATTGTACTGTGCAGACCCCAGTTATTTATTTGACTGTAGATCACAGTTTATTACTATGAGCTATAATAACTAGATAGGTAATAGATATAGATAATAACTATACTAATGTAAGGTTCTCTTTGCTGTATGTGGCTTTTCATAGGTATGGCTGGTCAATGCTTGTCAACAGTTTTTCAGCATGGGTTTCATGTTTCAGAAAGCAATAACTTACAAATCAATTGGTAGAACATTTATGAGGGCTGATGGGGATTATTTTTATGATTATGCCTCAGTGTTTTCTGCAGCAGTGCATGGTGGGATTTACAAGGCAATCATTTGCTTGATCATGGATTTCTAGAGCTAGGTGCCACCTGAGTTCATTAAATGAAAATCAGCCTAGTTTTAGGGACCAATTATAGCTTATGAATTTTAAAGGAAGTGTCTCTGCAATAACCTTAATATGTCTTGTGCATTACTATTAAGCCCAGGAGGCATGTGATTTATCCTGGATTACAAAAAAGAGTCTGCTTTTCTTTTTTTTTCAGAAACATGCATGCCCTTGGACTGTTTCTGGTCCCATTTACTTGAAGGGGATTGGCGCCCTTTCATAACTTTGGCAGAACCATTTCCAGTTTAGGGGTTTATTAAGACCGGCGTCTAAAGCGCTGGTCTTAATAAATATGCCCCTAAGTGTTTGTATACTTTGTCCAGATGGACTTTTTAATAGAATTTAAATAGGTATAAGTGCAAGTTTTTACTGTATCTGAGTGTTGAACCATCCTTGGGAAGTTGACATGATATATTGTTTGCATATCTTCTGAAAACCTCCTATTAAATGAGAGATCACAGATACCACTTACTTGGTTCTTGATGTAAAGATTTATATAATAAAGCTGTTTTAAATAATTCTTTACAGTACAGGTTTCACCACTTACTATAGTTGGGGCTGGATTGTTGAATGTGCATTATGTGAGATGTTACTTGTTGGGATTTGGTATTTCAAAGGGGTACTAGTGTGTGATTTTACCCCATATGATAACTTGTTTTATAAAGTTTACACTTGAAAAGAATATTTGAACCTGAAAATGTCACTCTAAGAGCTAGGCCAGTACTTCTGAAAACAAAACAAAAAAAAATTGGGGGGAATTAAATGTATTAGATGCTACAGGGTATAAACATGGACTGTTTGAAAAAAGAAGAAAAGCCCCCAAAATCTGTAGTTTTGGCAACATCTTTTATTGTAATTACACATAGTATACATTGTAACTTAAAGCTCAGCTTTTATGTGTTATTTACCCCTCAGTATACTTAGATTTCCATTTCCTCTATAATGCATCACACCATTCATTTTACCTTAACCAGTGAGAATGTAGCATCATCCTATATGCAGTGCACTATTTCTGTAATTCGAAAACAATTGACAGAAACCCATGTACAAAAGATTAACACTTGACTGTAGTTCACCACTTTCTCCTTGAATTTTAATTGCTATGGGACTCCCATCTTGCAGTTTTCTCTATACAGTGCATTCTATCATGTACCTGGTGTATTATATTGCTTGTCTTAGTACAGAAAATATCTTGTTATTGTGTTTCTTATATCCTTACTTTAGAAACAGCTACAGTATGTATTATCTTAAAAAATAGACCACAACTGGTAAAAAAGAAAGACTTGATAAAAATTACATTTTTGAATTGGTTATTTTGCGATCCTTTTTAAACTGTTCATCTTTTTGAAATTGTGACCATCTCTACAGACTGAGATCAGACGAATTACTCCTGGTGACCTGATCTTAACTTTGTCTGGACAATTAAAAAAGGTCCATCTTTCATTCAGCATTTGCTTATGTTGCTCATTCTGTAGCTGAGTTTCTTCTTTGGATTTCAAGTATCAATGAAATCAGCCAGGTCAAACCCCCCCCCCCCCCCCCCCCCCGCTCTTCCTAGCTCTAGCTGAAAGGACTTGCCTCCTTAGGACAACCCTTGTCTGTATATTTTATTATGGCATTTCAACATCATAGGACAACTTTCATTCATGAATCACTTCTAGGGAAGTATTCTTCTAACAACAGTGTATATCATATCCATTGGATAATGAATAACTTACATATGTGAAGTCCTGACTGCTCAGATTTCCCAGAATGGAGCAGAGAATGAGCATAGGTACTACCAGTGGCGTAGCTATAGGGGTCGCAGCAGTTGCAACCGGGCCCCTAAGCCGGGGGGGCCAGAGGGCCCCCCCTTGCCACTTGCAGGCAGTGTTCCCTGCTCAGGGCCTGTCCTGGCTCGCTCACCGCCGTAGCCCGGACTTTATTGTGTATGCCTGTTCCGATAGGGAAGCCCTGCTGTGGTGGGCTCGGAACAGGCATACACCATACTTCCCTTAACGTCCTGACGTTAGCTTGTCAGGACGTTCCTGTGCGGCGCTCCCAGCAGGCCCCGCCTCCTCCCTCATGCTGCTGATTCTGGACATGGAGAACCTGTGCAGCGCGGCAAAAGGAAAAAGAAGGAGAGAACAAGGCCCCAGCCCCCTCCAAAGTGTGGAAGTGGCGTCTGAGATCCCCAAGGGCCAAGTAACGGTGAGTATTCATGTGTGTTTGTGTGTGAGTATGCATACACTGTGCCACACAATACATATACAGTATACCTGTACACTGTGTATGTACTGTATATTGTACAGTATGGCGCAGGAGAAATATTGTCCGGCATGGTGTAACCGTCATGCATTTGCTGTACAGTATACATTATAATCCCTGTACCATGCCGTACAATATACAGTATAATCCGTACACCATACCGTACAATATAAAGTATAATCCGTACACCATGCCGTACAATATACAGTATAATCCGTACACCATGCCGTATAATGTACAGTATAATCTGTACACCATGCCGTATAATGTACAGTATAATCCGTACACCATGCCGTACAATGTACAGTATAATCCGTACACCATGCCGTATAATGTACAGTATAATCTGTACACCATGCCGTATAATGTACAGTATAATCCGTACACCATGCCGTATAATGTACAGTATAATCCGTACACCATGCCGTATAATGTACAGTATAATCCGTACACCATGCCGTATAATGTACAGTATAATCCGTACACCATGCCGTATAGTGTACAGTATAATCCGTACACCATGCCGTATAATGTACAGTATAATCCGTACACCATGCCGTATAATGTACAGTATAATCCGTACACCATGCCGTATAATGTACAGTATAATCCGTACACCATGCTGTATAATATACAGTATAATCCATACTCCATATTGTACAATATACAGTATAATCCATACACCATATTGTACAATATACAGTATAATCCGTACACCATATTGTACAATATACAGTATAACACCTACACTGTGGGGTTATGCTATATATTGTATGGCATGGTTTATGAACTGTACTGTATATTATACAGCATGGTGTATGGATTATAATGTATATTTTAGGACATGGTGTACGGATTATACTGTACATTATACAGCATGGTGTATGGATTATACTGTACATTATACGGCATGGTGTATGGATTATACTGTATATTATACGGCATGGTTTATGGATTATACTGTATTGTCCAGGATTGTGCAGGGGTTATAATGTATATTATACAGCATGGTGTATGGATTATACTGTATTATACAAGATGGTGCAGGGGTTACACTGTATGTCTTTGATGTCACAATTATCTTAGGTTTTCCTATCGCCCACCTTTGATGGTGCTGTGCCTAGCTCTGAGTCGATCCCGCTCAGCAGCTGCCCAGGCTTAGAGGGAATACTGCACATGAGGGCATTTCTTACTGGCACATGGGGACACTGGGGGCGTTTCCTACTGGCACATGGGGACACTTGGGGCATTTCTTACTGGCACATGATTTGAGGGGCATCTATGGAGGTGGGACACTTTTTACTGGCCCATTATTGGGGGGACATTTTGAGGGCACTTCTGGCACATTATTGGGGCACTATGGAGGCTCTTCTTACTGGCACATTATTGGGGGGAAATTTTGGGGGCACTTCTGGCACATTATTGGGGGCACTTCTTACTGGCACATTATTGGGGCACTATGGGGGCTCTTCTTACTGGCACATTATTGGGGCACTATGGGGGCATCTACTGAGGCCACAAAGAAGGGGTATTTTATATGGTGGTCTCTGTATAGGGGCATTTTATACTGGGACACATTATGGCGGGTACTATGGGCGCATCTACTGACATTAAAAGGGGTTTTTTTTTGCACTGGCACATATGAAGGGGCATTTTTGTACTGTCACATTATAAGGAGAATTATTACTACTAGGGTTCTCTGGGGAACAGGATTACTAGTATGGGCTCTATGGAAGCATTATTACTTCTGGAGAACAGTGGGGACATTAGTACTGTTGGAGGCACTATTACTAACAGGTGCACTCTGGCAGAGAATTATTAGTTGGGACTTTTGGGAGCACTATTACTGTGGGGGGCACCCTGGCACAGTATCAGCATAGCGCAGTTATTTCTGGAGGACTTTATGTTTACACTATTTGCTGGGCGCAGTTATTTTAGGACACTGTGTGCCAATAATTATTGAAGGGCACTGTCTGTGTGGTACTAGTGTCACAGTACTGGGGACGGTAGGATTATTTGTCCAGAGGATGGGAGGATGATGGAAAAGTAGTAAACTAAGATTTTTTTCTGTCAAACTGCAGAGACAAGAAATGGCTGAAAAATGGCGTCTGGTCTGAAAGAAGAAGATGAGGAAAGAGAAGATCTACATCAGATGAGACGTCACTGGATGTAAGAGGTATGGGGCGCTGTATTAGGCTACATTCACACGAACATTGTGTTTTGCGGTCTGAAAATTGCGGATCCGCAAAAAAAGGATGATGATCCGTTTTGCAGATCCACTGTAACAATGCCTATCCTTGTCCGCAAAACGGACAAAAATAGGACATGTTCTATTTTTTTTGCAGGGCTACGTAATGGACATAGCATTTTTTGCTGACCCATTGAAGTGAATGGGTCTGCATCTGAGCCGCAAAATATGCAGATCGAACGCCGCAAAAGCAACTGTCTTGTGAATGTAGCCTTACCCTGTATGTTCTGTAGTGATATACGTAATGTTAGGAGGGAAAGGGTTAGGGTGAGAATCTGGCATGGGGAGGGGGTGCAATTTTTGACTTGGCCGGCAGAAAAGCTAGGTGCATCAGCACTGAGGGAAGGGGGGACCCATGCTGAACTCTTGCACCAGGGCCCATGAGCCTTTAGCTACGCCCCTGTGTACTACCACTCCATTCAAACTCTATGGGCCTGAGGCCACCCAGTGCTGCATTCAGCTATCTTCAGCAGTCCCATAAACGTTGAATGAAGTGGTGGTGTTGATTCTCAACTGCCTCGTCATTCAAATGGCCGCCATGGGTCTTCTCATGGTTAGCGGTGGGTCCCAGCTGACCCCCAACATCTAGCATTGCATAGGGTATAAATAATTGTTACTAGAATACCCCTACAAAAGGACTTGTCATCACTCCTGACATGTCTGTTTTGGTAAATAATTGTATTCCACATGAATTGACAATTCTGAAGCATCTAGTCTTTTGACTGTGTTTTGGCATTCTTCTACAATTCTTGCAGAAGTTTATGGATTAAGGTACAAATGGACGTTACCAGTTGGGGGTATGTTCCTGCACTGTCTGACATTGTCCAGTGAGATCTGTCAGTGGCAGACTGTGCAAGGACACACCCCAACTGGTAACAACAATCTGTATCTTTATCCATAAACTTCTAGCAGGAATAAGAAAAGAATGGCACAACATAGTGTATGACTACACTGTCAGTTTTCTGCATGCAGTTTTGGAAACCAAAACCAGAAGTGGATACAAAACAAGAGGAGAAATTGTATCTGTCCTTTATACTTTCTCTCATTTATGATCCGCTCCTGATTCCGGCTTCCAAAACTGCATGCAGAAAACTGACCTTGTGGTCATACGCATAAGAATAAATATTCCAGAACTATTAGGGGTACAGATATGGCAATATGTCACAAAGAACTGAATAGAACAGTGTGTTGTCTTCCTGCTGCTCAAATTCGACATATTGTGGGTAGGGATTACTGTGAGGGGCTGGTAAAGACCCAGCAGTCATGATCCACATTGGAACCAATGACAAAGTTAGAGGTAGGTGGAGGGTCCTTAAAAATTATTTCAGGAACTTAGGTTGCAAGTTCAGAGCAAGGACCTCAAAGATAGTATTTTGTTTAATACTACCTGTACCAAGGGCCACACCAAAAGGCAGTGGCAGCTTAGAAAGGTAAAAAAGTGGCTCAAGAACTGGTCTAGAAAGAAGACATTTGGGTTCCTGGAGAACTGGGCTGACTTCTCTGTCAGCTACAGGTTCTATTGTAGGTATGTGCTGCATCTCAATGGGGAAGGGGCAGCTGTTTTGGGGCAGAAGATTGATAATATGTTGGAGTGTTTAAACTAGGGACTGGGGGGGGGGTAATTACATTATAGGAGAGGAAGATAGTGCAGATGATGACCTGGGGTGAGGTAATGGATCTGAGGGTGTAATGGAGGGAGGGTACAAAATATACTAAAACCTCTTAATTGTATGTATCCTAATGCTAAAAGCCTGACTAATAAAACTGGCAAACTGGAATTAGTGATGTGTGACGAGGACTATGACATAGTGGGAATAACTGAGACATGGATGGATGATAGCTATGCTGGGCGGTTAACGTACAGGGTTACAGTCTGTTTGGAAAGGATCGCTAAAACCGGAGAGGGGGAGGGGTTTGCCTTTGTGTAAAGTCTTATCTAAAGCCCACACTATAGGAAGATATACTGTAAGTGAGGGAAATTAACATGTGGAGTCACTGTGGGAAAGTTTTGTTATAAGCCACCTAATATAACAGAGTCTAAAGAAAATCTACTACTAAAGGAAATAGATTAGGTGGCAAATCATAATAAGATGGTTAATATGGGGAACTTCAACTACCCAGATATAGACTGGGAAACTGAAACCTGTTTATCTTATAAAGGAAACTTTGTTTGCAAAAACCAATGACAATTACCTTTCCCAACTGGTTTAGAATCTGACTAGAGGGACAGCCATACTGGACTTAGTATTAATGAATAGACCTGACAGAACAACAGATGTGCAGGTTGGGGGACACCTGGATAATAGTGACCATAAAATAATAACTTTACAATTGTCATTTAAAAGAGTGTTTCTTCAATTAGGTAAAAAAAAAAAAACACTGAGCTTCCAAAAAGCAAAATTTGAACAGCTAAGAGAGGACATTAGCCTCATTAACTGGGACAATGTTCTCAAACATTTTTAAAAAATGCAGCCACAAAATGGGATATTGTTAAAAGCATCCTAAACTCAAATTGTGAGAGGTACATACCTTATGGGAATAAAAGAGTGAGGAACAAGAAAAAAAAAACAATGTGGATAAATAGAAATGTAAAGAGAACAGCACATGACAAAAAGAAAGCATTTAAATCACTAAAACAGGAAGGTAGTGAAGAAGCATTGAGGAACTATAAGTAAAAAAAAGATTATGTAAAATACCTATAAAAGCAGTCAAGATGGAGACGGAGAGACTCAAAGAGTGGGTCTAACCCTAAAATGTTCTTTAATTATGTAAATGGTAAAAAAATTAAACCTGAAAGAACCTGAAAGTGTAACAGTAAATTCACCATTAAAAGTGGCCTGTCTGACCCAGGAAGAAATGTTTCAGCGTCTTAGAAAGATTAAAATATACAAATCACCTGGTCCAGGTGACATACACACCCCTATGCTAAGAGAATTAGGTTTTGGGTCATAAACTGACAGGGAGCGTTAAAATATTCAAAAAGGGGTCAAGCACAGCCCAGAAACTACAGATCAGTAAGTCTAACATCTGTTATTAGACTTCTGGACAAGGGTTGTCAATCAAGAGAGTTATTCCGATTGCCTGATTGGAGTCGGGAAGGAATTTTTTTTCCCTTAAAATGAGGGAAATTGGCCTCTACCTCACTGGGGTTTTTGCCTTCCTCTGGATCAACTTGCAGGATAACAGGCTGAACTGGATAAATGTTTGACTTTTTTCAATCTTACAAGCTATGTTACTATGTTATGTAAGTAGCAACTAAAAACAGACATGTCAGGAAAAGTAACAGATCCCCTTTAAGCTCTGGTGGATTTAGAACAGTCATCTGTTTGCACATTCATTTGAATGTGCCCCATCTAATACTAGATTTCTAGGAAAATATTTGGGTGAATAAAAGTATGAGCCAGCCAGTAACAGTGATTCATTGCTAGCAGGACTGGTGCTTCCACCACATTTGAATGGAAATTATGTATGGTAGATTTTGAAATACAGTTAATTGCAGGACATGTCTTCTCCCAGCAGTGGTCAGAGACAGACATGCAGGATGCAAGGTGATCACTCATTCAAGCTTCCATTTAACCCCTTGGTGCCAATGGACGTACCGGTACGTCCAGGGCGCGAGGTAGTTCGCGCTACAGGGCGTACCGGTACGCCCTGCATGTAAACACAGCCACAGCCAGCCATCCATAGTAAAGGCCTGGGGGGGAGCCGTGCCTCCCCCATAATGGCGATCGCTGTGAATGGCTGGTCTATTCAGACCAGCCATTCACAGCAGGCACGGGGTACTCGGCGGGGATCGCGCTATTCTGGCGAATCCCCGCCGAGTGTCAGAGGTCAGGGTGTCCCCCCCCCCGCGATCGCCTGTGATTGGTCAGTGACTGGGCACTGACCAATCACCGGCCAAAACATGTGCGGGCGGAAGGGGCGATGTGCGGGCGGCTACGGCGAGAGTGCCGCCCGCAATAATTTTTCAGGATGGCCGAGCGTTTTCATGCAGAGTATCAGCATACAGCTGATACTCTGCTTGAAACTGCTGACATCGGTGCTGGCACCGATGTCAGCAGTTTAACCCCTTCCATGCCGCGGTCCGTAGGGGCCGCTGTATGGAAGGGGTTAACAGGGAGGGAGCTCCCTCTCCCATCGGGCGCTGCGGTGCGCTGGCAGCGTCCCGATGGTTACCATGGCAACCTGACGCTTTCAGAAGCGTCTGGGTTGCCATGATGTAAGCTAAGCCTCATCAGGCTCCTGCTAAAGGCAGGAGCCTGACAAGGCTTAGCCTGTGTGAAAATACACTGCAGTACACTATACAGTGTACTGTAGTGTATTATAGAACAATCAGACCCACTGGATCTTCAAGAACCAAGTGGGTCTGAGTCTAAAAAAAGTGTAAAAAAATTAAAAAAAAGGGGAAAAAAAGTTTAAAAAAAATCATATTTTCCCCCAATACTCAAATTTGAAATTGGTAAAAAAAGAAAAAAAATACCCCAAGCATGTTAAGTATCGCCACGTTCGTAACAACCCACTCTACAAAAATATCACGTCCCGACCCCTCCGGTGAACACCGTAAAAAAATAAAAATAAAAACTGTGTCAAAAAAGCCATTTTTGTCACTTTACATCACAATAAATGTAATACCAAGCGATCAAAAAGGCATATGCCCCCCAAAATAGTACCAATCTAACCGTCACCTCTTCCCGCAAAAAATGAGCCCCTACCTGAGACAATCGCCCAAAAAATAAAAAAACTACAGCTCTCAGACAATGGAGAGACTAAAACATGATTTTTTTTGTTTCAAAAATTATATTATTGTGTAAAACTTAAATAAATTAAAAAAACTATACATGTTAGGTATCGCCACGTCTGTTACAACCTGCTCTACAAAAATATCACATGACCTAACCCCTAAGGTAAACACAGTAAAAAAAAAAAAAAAAAACTGTGTCAAAAAAGCCATTTTTTGTCACTTTACATCACAAAAAATGTAATACCAAGCGATCAAAAAGGCATATGCCCCCCAAAATAGTACCAATCTAACCGTCACCTCTTCCCGCAAAAAATGAGCCCCTACCTGAGACAATCGCCCAAAAGATAAAAAAAACTACAGCTCTCAGACAATGGAGAGACTAAAACATGATTTTTTTTGTTTCAAAAATTATATTCTTGTGTAAAACTTAAATAAATTAAAAAAAACTATACATGTTAGGTATCGCCACGTCCGTAACAACCTGCTCTACAAAAATATCACATGAACTAACTTGTTAGATGAACACTGTACAAAATAAAAAATAAAAACTGTGCCAGAACATCCTTTTTTGGTTACTTTGCCTAACAAAAAGTGTCATATAAAGCGATCAAAAATCATATGTACCCCAAAATAGTATCAATAACACTGTCACCTTATCCCGTAGTTTCCAAAATATGGGCACTTTTTGGTTGTTTCTACTGTAGGGAGCTTTAGGGAGGCCTCAAATGGGACATGGTGTCCAGTCCAGCAAAATGTGCCCTCCAAAAACCATCTGGCGCACCTTTTCTTCTGCGCCCTGCCGTGTGGCCATACAGTAGTTTACTACCACATGTGGGGTGTTTCTGTAAATCGCAGAATCAGGGTAATAGTTTTTGAGTTTTGTTTGGCTATTAACCCTTGCTGTGTTACAGGAAAAAATGGATTAAAATGGAAAACGTGCCAAAAAAAGTGAAATTTAGAAATGTCATCTCCATTTTCCTTTAAATCTTGTGGAATACATAAAGGGTTAACAAAGTTTGTAAAATCAGTTTTGAAAACCTTGAGGGGTGTAGTTTCTAAAATGGGGTAATTTATGGTGGTTTCTATTATGTTAGCCCCACAAACTGACTTCAGAACTGGACTGGTCCTTAAAAAAATGGTTTTGGAAAATTTCTTAAAAATTTTAAGAATTGCTTCTAAAATTCTAAGCCTTCTAACGTCCCCAAAAAATAAAATTACATCAACAAAATGATGGCAACATAAAGTAGACTTATGGGAAATGTAAAGTAATAACTATTTTGTGAGAAATCACTATCTGCCTTAAAAGCAGAGAAATTCAAAGTTTGAAAATTACAAATTTTTCTAAATTTTCTGTAAATTTTGGATTTTTTTTAAAATAAAGGTGATTTATATTGACTCAAATTTACCGCTGTCATGAAGTACAATGTGTCACGAGAAAACAATCTCAGAACGGCTTGGATAAGTAAAAGTGTTTCAAAGCTATTACCACATAAAGTGACACATGTCAGAATTCCAAAATTTGGCCCAGACATTAAGGCCAAAATGGGCTTTGTCCTTAAGGGGTTAAAAAGAGGTTGCCTTTAGAGATTTGGGAAGTATACTAAAATTCGATTCGGCTGTTTCGCTGAATTTCACAAAGAAATTTGCTTTGTGATGAATTACTTCATCTCGAAGTGCATTTGTTTTTTAAGTAGCGGGTGCGATGACGGGGAATTGCTCAACGTCATTGAATCCTACAGATGCAACGTTCATTGCTGATTGCGGCATGAATGAAAAATGACGGCTTTCAAGGGTTAATCAGTTAAAAAAAAATAATACTCACCTTATCCATTTGAGCACAAAGAGGCCGCCACAGCCATCTTGATTGAAGATCCCGCCCAAAATCTTGCACGGTGCCTGATGATGTCATCACACTGGCTGCCGTGATGACATCATACATAGCTGCGCACAAAGTGATTATGTTTTTTTTTTCCTGCCATTTCAGTGAAAATTGATTAGTCACTATGAAGCATGAGGAAATTCATCTTTGCAGTGAATCAAATTTTCCCTGAAATTCAGATCGAAGTCTACTTCGGATACTTGATTCGCTCAACACTAGTTGTCTTCATGAGACAACCTCATTAAACATGGCATACTACTTTTCAGAGCTGTACAGTCCTATATCACAGCCAAATGCTACACAGAACAGATCTCTGATCCATTTAACTAGCAATGCCAATATTTGTGACAGATACTTTTTAATGTATCTTTGGTACGTTTCTCTCCCCTGGGCTTTCTTCGTCTCCATATTTCCTGGTTATTATATGCTTAGCCTCATCATATTGACCTCTCTTGATTTTTTTAAATGTATTGGACATTTTTTTACCTTCTACTCTGTTTTTGTGCCCCCATATTGAGCGTCTGATTTCTATACAGTATAAATGTGCATGCTGAGAATGGTATTATTGAACTGTCACCTTCTGATAGATACCTACTTTAGCTCAGGTTTTACTATATACTATTTTATCCAATAGCTTTTGTATGTTAGCATGACATTGACCCTCAGCTCTATTTCTGGTGTTTCCTTGGATTTATGCTTTTTGCATTATTCACTCCTGATGGAATATAATTTCAAAGATAAAGAATTTGCAAAACCATTAAACATTTACAACCAATAGGTTTATTCACCTTGTGTTTGTACATAGCTTTTATTCATCTGTGAAAATGCACCTACACCTACTTATGTACATGCCCCTACTGAGCAAGTTTATGGTCATTGTTTGCTTTTGTTAGTTTAAATATAATGGCTTACAGGCACATAATTGAGTCTATATATAGCAAAAAAACCTTCAGTTATAATTAGTAACTAGCTTGTAATTTAGTTACAAAGGACTCTTACTATATTCGAGACTATCAGTTTTGGCTGTGAAATATCAGTGTTTTTAGTACATAGTGAAAGTCTTAAAAGGGTTAGCCAGGTTTATGTAAACAAACTAGCAGTTTCATAAAAAAGGGTCCACATACCTGTACTTTTCTTGCACAAGGACTCTTTGTAGTCTGTGTCCATCTAGAACCAGATATCCTATGAAATCTTAATGATGATGTCCTGCATATGTCATGAAAACAAAAATTACTTAAAAGTGGACATGCATTTTCCCTGTATATGTATGATGATGGGCCCTCAGAATCATTTCTTCTGGTGGTCCCAAGGAACTTTAGTCTGTACTGTTCTCACTCAATCTCACACACTGTTGCTCACTGACTCTCACTTTCCTGACCTTGATTCTCACAAATGGAATCACACAAAATTTGGTTTGGTAGAATCAAAACTTTTCCAAAAATTCCGGTCAAATTTTGGAATCTATGTGTGCATCTCTAATTGACGTTCCTCTCAAAGAAAAAATAAAGTATGTTATTCTACTATATATCTGTACCCCTCATATAATTTATATATCCATATTTAACTACATATCACATTGACTATACTGACAAGTAGTATCCATAACAGTCTTGTATTTTAGTAAATTTTATACTTGCTATATCATCATTCTCTAGCACACTTCAATTATAGGCTCATCTTTAGTGCAAATTATATCAGTGCTCAGACTCTAAACATGAAGTTCCCCAGGGAAAGAGGCAAATCACATTTGCAGGAGAATCATTTAAATAAAAAGAGCTCTATACTTAAAAGAACCAAAAAACAGATTAGGTTGTAAAATTGTGTATTGAATGAAAGTCCTTTAAAATAATCCATGTACACAAAATAGAAACATCTTCTATGACGTGACCGTATTTCACCCGTATGTCCATCTCTTCACTAGGATCATTGGAAGTAATCAATGTAGGTTCCTATTGAGTAACACTAGGCAGAGGTTGTGAAAACCATTTGGAAAGAATGCATAAAATATGTTTGAATATGTATGAAATTTCATTTCTGGAAACCAGAATACTCCATTAAAATACTCAAGTGATATTTAACAGGTTTACACAGGGCCTAGGCTCACTAGATTATCTCTAGTCTACCCTACGAAAGTTCTGCTCATACATCAACCAATTTGTTCAATGGCACTGCCCTGGTTTAGGTAAATTCATTGAACTGACACCCAAATTACCTTTAAGGGGTTTGTTCCTTAACCACTTCAAGACCAGGCCTAATTTTGCAAATCTGACATGTGTCACTTCATGTGGTAATAACTTTGGAACGCTTTTACTTATCCAAGCCATTCAGAGATTGTTTTCTCATGACACATTGTACTTCATGTTAATGGTAAATTTGAGTCAATATGTTTTACCTTTATTTATAAAAAATCAAAATTTACTGAAAATTTTGAAAAAAAAAAATCAAAATTTTTTAAATATGAATTTCTCTGCTTTTAAGTTGCATAGGGATATCTAATAAAATTGTTATTAATGAACATTCACCATATGTCCACTTTATGTTGGCATAATTTTGGAAATGTAATTTTATTTTTTAGGACGTTAGAAGGCTTCAAATTTTAGATGTAATTTTTAAGATTTTTATGAAAATTTCCAATAGTTAATTTTAAAGGACCTTTGCAGTTCTAAAATTACTTTGAGGGGCTTAAATAATAGAAACCTCCCATAAATGAACATATTTTAGAAACTACAGCCCCCAATATAATCAAAACTGATTTTACAAAGTTTGTTAACCCTTTAGATTTCCCACAAGAATTAAAACAGAAGGAAGGTGAAATTTAAAATATATATATTTTTTCGCAGATTTTCAATCTTTAATTCATTTTTCCCATAAGATAGCAAGGGTAAACAGCAAATCAAACCTGAATATTTATTTTCCTGATTCTGAAGTTTGCAAAAACTGCTGTTTTGCAAACTGTTTTAAACTGCTCTGTGACCGGCAGTAATGAGAGGAAGATAGTACAAGCATTTGTGATCGCTTTGACAGCCAGGAAAAAAGGTCTCAGGTTAAAGCTCCATGTTCTTGGCTGTCAGGAGGCAGCTGAGTCATGGAGCTTCTGTGTACAGGTGCTGCACACAGGGGGCAAAGCTGAAGGACGTTTATAGTCAATGGGCAGACTTGAAGTGGTTTTAACCACCTAAATGTTTTGCCCGAGTCCAGCTTGGGCAGTGTGAAAAGTAGAAACATGCAACTGGTCTTGTTTGGAAACTGACAGTCCAGACTTTCATACAAGATCAAAATGTCAGCTACAGTCCAAGCAACAGAGGAGAAATCACTGTTAGAAATCAAGTCAGGAATAATCGCGGGTAAAACCTGTTTCTACTTTCACTTTCAGCTGCATTCACAGCATCCCCCACAGCATCCCGATTTCTATCAGTCATATCTTCCTCTGTCTTGAACATATTTCTGTCATTTTGGTAAGCTTGGAATGTCTGCTTTCAAATAAGACCAGTTGCATGTTTCTAGCTGCTACCATTCAGAAGGTA
Organism: Rhinella marina; assembly: GCA_900303285.1. Lineage (NCBI taxonomy): Eukaryota > Metazoa > Chordata > Amphibia > Anura > Bufonidae > Rhinella > Rhinella marina. The sequence continues at coordinate 32,669 of ONZH01012859.1, forward strand.
CGTAGCAGCATCTAAAGTAGCCCTCCTCCTCCAGTTAGCTACTTTTCCCACTGCTGGAGCTGGACTCTGGAAAAACAGTTAGGGGGTTAAGGAAGTTTTCTCATCTCGCTGTTACTAAGGCAAGATTAGACACAGTTCTGACCACCTCCAGGTCGGTAAACTGTTTCAGTAGCTCACATTGCTGTTCATGAGAGCTACTGAAACAGCTTAGCGCAACATGCTATGCTGTTTCCCTAACTCAGAAACACAGAAAAGAGCATGTTGAGATACGCTGCATGGCAATGAGAGCTACTGAAACAGCAGAGCGCTGGAGGGTTCTGCTGTTTCCCAGGCTGGAGGTGGTTGTTACTGTGTCTCATCTCGCCTTAGTAACAGCCAGGTGAGACAATCCCTTTAATGTTTCCGTAGCTTAAGTACAGTAACTTTTTTGTCACCCATTTGTTCCACAAAGTACCATCTTCTGGAAAAGTATTCTACTGTACTTTCTCATTTCTCCCCCTGAATAACCTATGGCCTTGTGAGACCAACAGGCCACAAAATAACTTGGACTAATCTCAGCTCAGATTATTCTGACATCAACAGCTAGCCCTTTGACTACGTACATACTGAAATGTACCTGAACAGTTATAGCCCTGTAGGAATGTCCAGGGAACAATGTTCTAAATATGGTTTTATGACCTTGGAAAAAGGTCATAGAAATCCCTAGTGAAACGGCGCTTAGTCAGACACCTTTTGTAGGACAGCCAGATGTTATTTCATGGAAATTATCCTATCCCCTACCTTTACTAAATGGTTCAATATAGTCTATGAACAATCTATAGCTGGACAACCAAAGGCCTCAAATATATTTGTTAAGACATGGCGGCAGTGGTGCAACATTTCCCAAGTACTGATCCTTCCCTTGTTTTTTCCCATACCAGACTATGTAACTGTTTTTGGTGCAACTTTAATTTCTTCTCTGTCTATCTCCAGATATTTAGTATTATTAAAGGGAATATATCAATTTTTAGCAGTTTTCCCCTGTTCATACTGAATGTCTAGTTTGCAGTCTTTCTAGATATGGTGTGTGTAGACTATCTGCCATCCAATGTACATAGAAAGTAGAGGAGACTCTGCTTCCTGACCTTCTCTTATTCACTGAGAAGCAGCCTCAGGATTATGGAGGACATTACAGAGAAGTACTGACCTGTATGGATATATAAAGAGAAAAGAGAAAACCATTTAGTAAGAGGCCTGGGGGGCTGAGAGGTATACGGTTGATAACATAAGAACTAAACATTTCACTCTAATAAGATATATTACAACATTTCTAATGGTCACTTATACTAATGATTTATGCAAACTTGTGTGGAAATTTAGTAACTATTTAAGCCAGATACTGCTTAAAGGGGTTGTGCCAAGTTTTGAAGTCATCCCCTATACAGGGGTGACAGAGCATTGGAAATGGAGTGCCACAAGGCATGCTTGGCCTGTCACTCCATAACACTAGGAAAACAGAACCCCCTTTCTCTGGATTGGTGGGGGTCCTGTTTTTCCCATAGGAAACTGTAGTTTGGATATGAGTCATTGTAAGACTTCATTATTTTTGCTTAAATATAGATAGCAACATGGGTTATGTTTAACATAAAAGTGTGATTTAAACAATAGGTAATTTGGGGGCAAAACATTCTCTTTATAGACATTCAACTGAAATCTAATATATAAAGCTGAGTGTATGTATTTATGTGTTTATGTCCGCTAAAGGAATCTGCACCGTCGTAGCTACAATCACAAAATTTGACACACGTACATCAGGTGTCCGGGAAGGTTTTAGAAAGGGTCTCAGCTCTCCAGGACGTACCGTTCCTGAGATATTCCCAAAAAAATGCATTAGCCAGTAGAAGCCTGGTCACATGACCCTTATCAGCCAATAGAAGCTTGCAGGCAGTTAGTCTCCACACACACCAGGTTTCCATAAGAACCCAACCATTTTCCTTCACTGCTGTAGGTCAGCTTTAAAGGGGCAGGGCGCTGTGGATGACACTTTTAAATGGGTATTCCGGTTACCATAAATATACCTTATGTTTTAGACTAACTCATCATCAATCATTACCTAATATAATGTAAATTTCACATATTTACCGTTCAGTAGTAACAAAAGATGTTTTTTTCCACTGCTACACACTGTGTTTCCTCATAAATTACCATGGCATCTACCTGTAATTCAGACCACCCTCGGTGCAGTATGATGTTAGGGTGGCCAGACGTCCGGTTTTAGGCTGGACATACCGGTTTTCTGGCTCCCTGTCCTCCTTCCGGCACAGTGCCTGGACGGACACAGGGATGTCCACCCTTTCAGTAGCTCACACTCAGACAGCTTCTCCTCTGTGTCTTCATGGAGTCAGGGGGTGTGACCTCGTGTTTAGGGGTGTGGCTTAATTGGGACTGGGGGCGTGGCTTCACATTTGGTGGCATGGCCGGTGAGTTCCGGCTCTCTGGGGTGAAGACAGTGGCCACCCTAGCTGCTGTGGAGGTCGCAGTTAAAGGGGACGGCGCTGTGGATGTTACTGTTAAGGGGCGGGTACTGTAGAGGTCACTCTCGATATCTTTATACAACACACACACAAACATTAAATGAAATAGATGAAATATACCAGGTCAAAGCCGGGTCCTTCTGCTAGTTAGCTCTTATATAACTGAACTATTGGCTGGTAAAAAGCAATGAATCATATCTCACTCAAAACATATCTTATTATCATATGTATTTACAGTTTCTCACAAAAGTGAGTACACGCCTCACATTTTTGCAAATATTTTATTATATGTTTTCATGTGACAGCAGTTTAGACATTAATGGCTGTATGTCTGACAAATTTATGACAATATTTGTTCTTAATACAAATTTATTCGTTCGAAATAATTGTTGTTTTGCGAACATTCTTACACAAATTACGAACATACAGTCAGCGTTTTTAAAAGTACGCAATACATAAGCATTAGCGTACAAAGTGCGTACGAATCCTTAGCGTACTATTGACTCGCGATTGCGTCATACGTAGGAGGCTAGGCCGCGGCGTACAGTCTTTAGAGGCAGTCCGTATGAGGTAGAAAATTAAGGTGCTATCTGGCTAAGTGCATAATTCATTTAAAAAAAACACCGTACAATAAGTGCATTAATATAGGACACATTGCAGTACCTGAAAAAGAATACACACAATGGGCTAAAGTGCTTGAACGTTGCTGAACCTGTAAAAACATTATTGCTAAAATACAGCAAAGACAGTATGCAAACATTTTAGTGCAATTTCACATTTGCAAGCATAAAAGGCTCAGATATACGTTTGAGTCTCTCCTTATGGCTGCTTCATAATAAAACACCGGAACACAGTCCAAAATGCAGTTGTAATCCATGTGAGGTAATTTTGTAATCCAAACAGGTAACGTGTAATCCACATGGATGATATAAAAAAGCAGCAAATAGAGAGCCCTTTTTGCAAAGGGGGCTCACAAATAACCTGAGAAGGGGGGGGGGAGGAAAATAGGTGCGCTTAGGTGCAACTGGGAATTTTCTGCAGAATGGGGGGAGTCCTGACAAGCCATGCCCATCTGGGTGAGAGTCAAACAGGGGGCAATACAAACTAAACAAACAAAAAAAGTGCCAACTAGCTCTCACCCGTCAGGTGCAGTCCATGGTGTGGCTCCCATAGGTCCTCTTGAAGTGTCCTTTAAATCAGTTGGGTTCCTCAGATGAGGGACCTGAAGTCCTCCTCGCTTAAGCTACTGCTGAAAGACATCAGAGGATGCTCCTGCCTCCTGTAGGCCACGCTCGCTGCTGTGGTGGAAGTCCACTGCCCTCTTCTTCCGGAAGTCGGACATGACCGGGTCCGGGTGGTGGTCACGCTGGCGAGCGCTGCAGCCACTTGCGTTTTTCTGGATCCTCCTGCCGGGACAGCAGGGGTAAGGACTTCTGGCTGCAGCAGTGGAGGCAAGGTTGCACCCAGGGAAGAAGCCCCAGCTCCCCTGGCTGCTGCTGGCTTCATCTTCCACGGTAGTTGGTACTGGTGGATCACCGTGGATTGGAATGTAAATGATGACGTCAGCTGACCCAGCTGAAAGGACTGTGATGGTGGCAGTCCAGGTATCGGAGGCTCCGGCTGTGGCTTATCCCTGAAGTGGAGGGTGCCATCTGGTTACTCCTGAAGGCAGCGCATCGGTACTTCGCCTGGTAGTTCTTCTGGCCAAACTTCAGGTGGTGATGTTGGGACCAGGGGCTTAGATAATAATGTAATCCCGGTAGCAAAGGGGCCTTTCAGGGATGCCATGGGTGTGTACTCCACCTGATCCCCAACGTATAGGCTGTGACTGGGTTGGGGCAGGTACGGCCGTTTAACTGACCTGCGGCTCACAAAGTACTCCTTGCCAATTTCGTCATCCACCAGGAAGCCAGAGCCTCGCTCCCCTGAAAACCACAGGACAGTTCCCTTTCGGCTCTCCAATGTAGGATCTCCCGGCCTAGGATGATGCAGTCCTCCACCGCATTCTTGTAGTCCCAGAGGGTCTGCGCGTGGGCCGTCACCAATGCTGGCACAATCGGGTTCTGCCGTATGGAAGGTGTTGATCTCCTGGGCGTCAAAGTGGATGCTCCAGCTGCCTCTGCCGCACCAGCTATCTCACGACGAGCCGCCTCACCAGCCGGCAAAGAGAATATGGACACTGAAGCTGGTGAGTCTCTCTTGCACATTTGTGACACCCTGATGTCTGGAGCAGGCGGTGGTTCGGGGAATTCGTCCCAAAGACCATTTCACTCCACTTCGGACGCATTTCTTTAGCCATGCTTGTTGTACTGTTCAGTGATGGTCTAAACTGGTTCAGGGGAGGGAGGAGTAATGAAGGAGGAGTCTTCACTCCCTATACGTGCCAATAGTTAGTTCCCGGTGGGCCGGGCTGGTTTTTCCCGCTTCTGAGGGGGGGCGTATATTCACTTTCCTGATCTTGAAGGAGCGTATCGTAATTTTCCCGCTTCACGAAGAATGCATACGTTACGTACATAGCGTTAGCGTTCGAAATTTTATGAAAATTTACGAATAATACGAACCGAAAAAAATACTGATTCGCTTCGGAGTAGAAAATTTGTAAGATTCGATACGAATCTACGAAGCAGGAGAATAGACTCGCTCATCTCTTTTATATGTGTATATATATATATATATACATATATACACACACACAATGCATTCAGAAAGTCTTCTGATCCTTTCACTTTTTCACATTTTGTTATGTTGTGGCCTTGTGTTCCATCAATCTGCACTGAATACCTCATACTAAGAAAGTGAAAACAGAATGTTCAAAAACGTTGCTAATTTATTGATCAGGAAAAACTAAAATCTTGCACTGACATAAGTAGACCCGTTACTCAGGAATTGAAGCACCTTTGGTAGCGATTACAGCCTCCATTCTTCTTGGGTATGATGCCATAAGGTTTTCACACCTGGATTTTGGGATATTTTGCATATCCTCTCAAGCTTTGTCAGGTTGGATGGGAACTGTCGATGGACAGCCATTTTCAGGTCTCTCCAAAGATGTTCGATTAGGTTCAAGAAAGGGCTCTGACTAGGCCATTCAAGGACATTCACAGAAAAAGCTATTCCTGTGTTGCCTTGGTTGTGTCTTAAGATCATTGTCTTGTTGGAGGGTGAACCTTCAGCCCACTCTAAGATCCAGGGTCCTCTGAATTAGGTTTTCATTAACAATATATCTGTACTTTCCACTGGTCAACCCTGACCAGTCTATCTGTGTCAGCTGCTGAAAAACACTCAACAACTTCAACCACAATACTTAGAATTGTTTTAATCAACAAAAGAATTTTGTAAGCTCAGTGATGCTGCAGTGATGGTTAACCTTCTGCAAGTTTCTCCCATCTGGGGGAATTTATCATTAGGTTCAGTTTTGCTGCACTGGTGTACTTTATGCCACATTTATCACATGTCACAGGCTGTTTGATAAATTTGGCTTGTCCTTAAACCTAACACTTTTGTCTAAAGAAGCTCCTCTAGTTTTCCTACTCAACCCTCCTTCTGGAGTAAGATTGTGACTTTTTTAAAAAAGTTGCAATGATAAATCTGGAATGAAACTTAATAACATTGCTAACCACACCCACTTTTTCACCCATATTACAAAACTGGAGTGAGTGGTGTAGAAATGCAAAAAGTCGCACAATCTTGTGCAGGTGCATGTAAAAATTTGCAAACTTTTGCGCAAGCGGGTGCAAAAAAGTCACAAAAGCCCTATTTTGCGACTTTTTGATGCCAGAATTCTGGAGTGAAGGTATGATAAATCAGGGGCAATATCTTTGGAGCCCAGCCAGATTGACTATTGGGTTCTTGGTCACCTCTCTTACCAAGGTCCTTCTTCTTAGTTAATTTGGTTGGGCAGCCAGATGTAGGAAGAGTCCTGTTTGTTCCAAACTTCTTCCATTTAAGAATATTGGAGGACACTCTGCTCTTGAAAAGTTTCACTGCAGCAGAAATGTTTTGTACCCTTCTCTAGATCTGTGCCTCTACACAATTGTGTCTCTGAGCTCTACAGGTAGTTTTTTCGTTCTCCTCCTGGCTTGGTTTTTGATTTGCTTTGTCAGCAGTGAAATCTTATACAGTACAAACAGGGTTGTGTCTTTTCAAATCATGTCTAATTAACTGAATTTACCAGAGATGAACTCCAATCAAGGTGTAGACACATCTCAAACATGATCAAGAAAAATCTCATTATGGTTAGATTTTAGCACAAGGCCACAATGTAGCAGGATGTGATGTGCCATTTGGCTTTTAGATGGCAAATTTTGCTCGAATGGTTTTTGGGCTCCATGAAGAGAACCTGAGGTACCATAACAGTGGAAACCTGCAAAAATGATCCCAGTTTGGAAACTATTTAAAAACATTTGTAAAATAGGAATCCAAAGTGGGCTTTGGTACCTCAATGCCAAAGCCTACTTCGGATTCCTATTTTAAAAGGTTTTAAAATACGCAAATAGGAATACCATACTAATTCAACGAAGTTTCGCACAACTTCGGCCGAGACGAAGTTTGGCTACACGGAGCCTATATATTTGACTGATGTACGGAAACAGCATTACCAACAAAGTTTTTTTTAACAAATTGACTTTGGATTTATGATCTGAAGCTCGATTCGATCAAGCCTAATCATAATGCCTAGATTTCTCCCTTTGAGCTTAGAATATGCTGCTTAATGCAGAAGGTATGCAGCACTTACTGTGTCAAATCCTTATTTCTAATTATACTAATCCATATTCTTACATTGATGTAATGCATCTATTAGGTGAAAAGAAACTAAATGCTAACTCCATCAGTATATAATGTACTGCTATTTAAATTACATAGAGAAGTAGACTCTAATTCTGGATTAATGGAATACAAAATGCCCCTCAGTATTAAACAAATCTGCATTTCACAAATTTTAAAGCTGAATAAAAACATGTCACATATGTTCCTTTCTCATTGACTTTTTCACCAGTCCTCAAGGTTCCTGGTTGTGGCCTAGTTTGCAGCCCCATCCTAGTTTGCAGCCCCATCCTTTCTGTTGAAATGCCCGAATGATACTGTCAATTGATCCATTAAGATATGTCAGCATAATTTTATAAACAGACCGGCATAGCTGTCATGGCTCTGCTATAAACACTTGTAGAGGACAGATAAAAAACTGTTTTTTGCATTTATAATACTTTGTACACTGCTGTTCTTTTGCTGTTTGTAGTACGAGTTCTTAGTTGGTGGAACGTATTCCCCAGATATATGCATCTATATTCCTATAAAGTTGTATAAGCCTGTCATTGACCCCATTAAAAATAATAAAAGGTTTTTCTTTTTATACAGTTATGTAGGTATGTCTAGTTCAGTGAGTTATCTTTTCAGTGCAACTAGAGATGAGTGAAAATTTCATGTCTGTTTGGTGGAATCTGTCAAAAAAATCTGATTTTTATCCGAATCGATTCCCATTGAATCAAAAGTACTCCAGTTGCCCTGCAAATTGGTATATGACATTCTTAGGTCTCATAGGACTCACTGTTTTTTTATCTCTTGTTTTTTCTCATTTTTTCCTTTTTTTAAGTTTTCTCTTTCGTGCTCCAACTACCCCCCCCTTCATTTTAAGTACTTTAATGCAATGATAGCAATAGCAAATAATGTTAGAGTGACAGTGACATACATGTATATAGCTGTGGTAAATGCATGGTCGACAGTTTTGCCCTTTATTGGGGGCAGATGGTGTTTAAACATAGTATGTTTAATATAGTGCTATAGTATAGTATAATCAGAAAAAAATAGTGGCTTTTTAGGACCAAGCATCCAAAAATTATGCTTTAACGGGAGCAAATGCCTGCCTCTGTTTATACACACAAATGTTAATGTCAGAAGATACAGTATTTTTTTCTGCAAAGTCAAAAATCATGCCTTAACTAGGGCAGATGCCTACCTGTATTTATACACACCCAAGTATTAATTGTCAGAAGAAACAGTGACTTGTTATGAACAAGCCTTGAAAAAATCTCCCTTATTTTTGGAAGCAGTATCAGTATGGTGTGGATGTGGAATGGGCAAGGTCTAAGGTGTGTAGTGGTAATAGTAGTATGTGGCAGCATGAAACAGACATGGCAGTAGTTTTGAATACAGCTGCATAAGGGTAATAATAGTAGTAGTGGTTGGGTAAGGCTAATGGTAATGGCAGTGAGGGAGAAGCAGCTGTGATGGCAGTGGTGGCTTCAGCAGCAGCAGCAGCCTCCAGTATAGAATATGATGGTAGACAGGAAGACAGTGGCAGTGGCATGATCAGGCCAGAGATACTGTAAAGAGCCACAGTCAGCAATGGCAGATCTATTCACCGGCCTCAGGTGTTTGAAAACCTTCATGAATCCATGCCTCATTAATTTTGACAAATGTGATGCTTTCTACACTGGAAGAGGACACCTTTGTCTGTTTGGGTGTGACAGCGTCACCTCAAGTGTTGAAAACCCATTCTGCCATAACACTAGAGGCTAGACAGGACAGGAAAGTACAGCGAAAGCAAACTGGGCCAGTTCTAGCAACTGTTCCAATCTACCTACCCAGAAGTCCACAGGGTCAGGAAACAGGGTATGTGTAGAGTAGGACTAAGCCTGGTTGTTCAGACAGTACGTTGCTGTTTGCTGATGAAAAAACTTCTCCATCATGTTCATTATACTGAACTGGCTGCTGCTGAGGATTCTGCTACTTCTAGTAGCAGAGACGGCAGGAGTTGTGTGACAGTGTGGCACAGAGGAACCTCCTGGTCAGATAAGCAGGCAGCAAGTATCTGCCGAGCTTAGCTTAAGTCTGTACTCACAGTATCAGTTGCATTACCAGTTCCTGAGCTGACTATAATTGAAGCAGATCCAGCCCTGGGAGTTTTTTTTTTTTTGGAGGTCCTAGCTGTACTCAGCTCTTCATTGTTGCTGCCACAAGTCCTGTCCAACACACAATCATCATCATCACCACTTTTATCAGACTATGATATATCATTGAGTATCTACCATAGCACATGGGGTTTTGTTGCCTCTTCTTTGGAAAAAAGAAAGCGTCTCACTAGGAGGGGGCAGTAAAGACAGAAATGATGCAACTGAAAGACTTCTCAGCATGCTCCATTCATTTCTGTGGAGTTCTGAGAATAGCCAAGCAAGTGTGCATCTTGGGAGTTGTAGTTTGACCACAGCTGGAGTGCCGCAGGTTAGCCATCACAGGTCTAGCAGAACCTGGCATTGAGCGGAACATGGAGCCAGCTCATATATGGAGTATATGAGTTCATTAGTCAGCAGGTGTAAAACAGCAGACACACCAAGAAGAGAATGGGTGTAACCCCTGCAAAGCTCCTGTTTACACATACACACCAGACACATAGCACCAGCATAACAGGGGCAAACAATAGTAGGTTTATTTGTTGTAATACAGTATGATCATTGCTCAATTTAAATGTGATAAAAAGCGCTAATTGCCATGCTATATTGTCAATGTCCTATGTATAAAGACACTCACAAACTTTGACATTTGAAAACAAGAAATGTAAGTGAACATAGCTTCCTCAGAAATCACTCCTGATACTGTGTACGCGAACGATATTTATGTCTTTAGACTTGTTTTTAATTATTAGAATATATTAGTATATGAATCTATGTAATTTATACTCACATGAAATGATGGGCATAATTTTTCTTTACATGACAGCGATTATTGTTGTATAAGATATTGTCATCTTCCAGCATTTCAATTTAGCCTTTTAATGTTGTGGGGGTTCGCTCTGGTCGACACTAGGTAACTGTGCTGGAAGCAGGGACACAGACAGGTTAAAAGTCCAAATACAGTGTTTTATTTCACACTTTCAAATAAACACAAGCGTAGCCTTAACTCATAGGCTTAAAATAAACAAAACCCTGCTCGGCTGAGCCAATACACAATACCAAACAGTTTCCTAACTATACGTGGGACTGGCTACCAGCCCCACAGCACAAAACACAGGTACTGGGTGGCACAAACAATACCTTCAGTAGTCAGCTTCTCCAGGTGTATGGCACACTTCGCAGCTCTACACTGGGCTTTTTATTAGGCCCTAACGAGCCCATGTGATCATCAGCTGTGGGGCTATTAGAAGCCCAGGACCGGAGCCCCGGGTGGAGTGAGCGTCCCACTGCCGACCTCACTCACTCCAGCATAAGCAGGCCCAGTACTTACTTTAGAAACTTGTCTGTGTTAGCTATGGCTAACACAGACAACACAGGCTATCAATCCTGCTTATGCTGTGTCTGAGTTAACCTTTTGGTTCCCAGAGACACACCCAAGGCTTACCACACAGCAGTTAACCATTTCAGTGGCAGATATGTGTTCTCCCAAACCATGCCTTTCTTACATAGTATATAAGATTATATGCCTCATGTAAGCCACTGTCTATAAATTCAGCACCCAAAATTATATTCATAAAACAAGTTTTAATTTCTGTTTTCAGTTAAGCAACAGAATCTGCCTCAGCCCCAGAGGAGGAGTGGTAGTGGCTCTGGCTGCAATGGTTATTCACAGCGGCAATCCTCACACCTATGCTTCCTAGGGCCGGGCAGTGTCAGCAGGGCACACCTTTTCTACTCTTGGGGCTACTCTGATGTTGGGGCTCCTGCCTGATGGTAGCTGGGGTGCCCTTGATGGGTTATGAGTGTTATATGGGTACAAGGCAGGAGATGTAGTTGTTGTGGCCGGTAAATGGTGCTGGAGTCAGTAATCAGGCCAGTTGTAGAAAATAGATAAGTATCACTTTATTAAAGTGCAGTATGGGGGGGGGATCTTCAATGGTATCAAAACATGGTTTTAAACAATTCATAGTGCAATTTGTTCTGTTTCTAGTGTTTAAAACAAAAAATTTATTTATTAAAAAAAGCACATTTGTATATATGGTACATTATAATTGTTATTCCCTATATATTCAAGATCACTGACAGCAAGGCACAAGAGTTATTTCCAAAATGAAGAGGGTCACAGTCCTGTGACTTCTAATTCAATGTGTAAGACAGATGGCCATAGCATCTGTCTAGTGAAACTCAGTTATCATGTCAGTCTTTATAAGGCAACCATAAAGACATTCAGTGAGGTTAAAAAGTTTGTAAACTCTTTGGAAAGTTTTCTTAAGTCCTGTATAAATTTAACTTAAAATTATATTAGATCTTTACATACAGTGCCTTGCGAAAGTATTCGGCCCCCTGGAACTTTTCAACCTTTTGCCACATTTCAGGCTTTAAACAAAAAGATATAACATTTTATATTTTTGGTGAAGAATCAACAAGTGGGTCACAAATGTGAAGTGGAACAAAATTTATTGGATCATTTAAACTTTTTTTGTAATAATAAAACTGAAAAGTGCGGCGTGCAAAATTATTCGGCCCCCTTGCATTAATACTTTGTTGCGCCACCTTTTGCTGCGATTACAGCTGCAAGTCGCTTGGGGTATGTCTCTATCAGTTTTGCACATCTAGAGACTGAAATTCTTGCCCATTCTTCCTTGCAAAACAGTTCAAGCTCTTTGAGGTTGGATGGAGAGCGTTTGTGAACAGCAGTTTTCAGCTCTTTCCACATATTCTCAATTGGATTCAGGTCTGGACTTTGCCATTCTAAGACCTGGATATGTTTATTTTTCAACCATTCCATTGTAGATTTTGCTTTATGTTTGGGATCATTGTCTTGTTGGAAGATAAATCTCCGTCCTAGTCTCAGGTCTTTTGCAGACTCCAACAGGTTTTCATCCAGAATGGTCCTGTATTTGACTCCATCCATCTTCCCATCAATTTTAACCATCTGTCCTGTCCCTGCTGATGAAAAGCAGGCCCAAACCATGATGCTGCCACCACCATGTTTGACAGTGGGGATGGTGTTTCAGAGCACCTTCTTCCACATGTTTGATGTGTCTCCCAGGTGGCTTGTGGCAAACTGTAAACAAGACTTTTTATGGATATCTTTGACAAATAGCTTTCTTCTTGCCACTCTTCCATAAAGGCCAGATTTGTGAAGTGTTGGACTGATTGTTGTCCTATGGACAGACTCTCCCACCTCAGCTGTAGATCTCTGCAGTTCATCCAGAGTGGTCATGGGCCTCGTGGCTGCATCTCTGATCAGTCTTCTCCTTGTTTGAGATGAAAGTTTAGAGGGACGGCCGGGTCTTGGTAGATTTGCAGTGGTCTGATACTTCTTCCATTTCAATATGATCGCTTGCACAGTGCTCCTTGGGATGTTTAAAGCCTGGGAAATCTTTTGGTATCCAAATCCGGCTTTAAACTTCTCCACAACAGTATCACGGACCTGCCTGGTGTGTTCCTTGGTCTTCATGATGCAGAACCCTGAGAATATCACAGAGCAGGTGCATTTATACGGAGACTTGATTACACACAGGTGGATTCTATTTATCTTCATCAGTCATTTAGGACAACATTGGATCATTCAGAGATCCTCAATGAACTTCTGGAGTGAGTTTTCTGAACTGAAATTAAATGGGCCGAATAATTTTGCACGCCCAACTTTTCAGTTTTATTATTACAAAAAAAGTTTAAATGATCCAATAAATTTCATTCCACTTCACAATTGTGACCCACTTGTTGTTGATTCTTCACCAAAAATTTAAAATGTTATATCTTTTGTTTGAAGCCTGAAATGTGGCAAAAGGTTGAAAAGTTCCAGGGGGCCGAATACTTTCGCAAGGCACTGTAGTTACTATCCCCATTTATTGCTTCAGTTGCACTGTTAGCTTTACATATATTAAGCTGGCATCTCAGAGTGCATGGAAATTCTATGGGAGCATGTCCTCTCTCAAGGAGTGTGTCCTTTCTACTACAGCTCTCTTCCTGTAACTGTCACAGCTTCCAACAGTAGATATAGCTGTTAATGGAGCGTGGTGCTGTGGAGATCACTGTTAAGGGGGCGGGGTGCTGTGGGGGTCACTATTAAAGGGACGGGGCGCTGTGGAGGTCACTACTAAGGGGATGGGGCACTTTGTAGGTCACTGTTAGGCCTCTTTCACACAAACGATACAGATTATGTCAGGATGCATTCAGTGAAACTCGCACCATTTCGCAAGCAAGTTCAGTCAGTTTTGTCTGCTATTGTGTTTCAGTTTTTTCACGCGGGTGCAATCAGTTTTGATGCGGTTTTGACGCGCGTGAAAAAAAACTGAAGGCTTAGAAACAACATCTCCTAGCAACTATCAGTGAAAAACGCATTGCACCCGGACTGCATCCGGATGCAATGCGTTTTTCACTGAAGCCCCATTCACTTCTATGGGACCAGGGCTGTGTGAAAAACGCAGACTATAGAACATGCTGTGATTCTCACTCAACGCAGAAATTATGTGTGAAGAACGACGCTCATGTGCACAGACCCTTTGAAATGAAGGGTCAGTATTCAGTGCGGTTCCTATGCGTTCATTTCACGCATTGCACCCGCACGGAAAACTCGCTCATGTGAAAGGGACCTTACAGGAGCGTAGTTCTGAGGAGGTAACTGTTAAGTGGGCCAGGTGCTGTGGAGGTCACTGTTAAGGGGTGGAGCGCATTGGAGGTCATTGTTAAAGTGGGCAGGATCCAGTGGAGGTCACTGTTAAGGGGTGGGGCACTGTGGAGCTCACTGTTAAGGGAACGTGGTGCTGTGGAGATCACTGTTAAGGGGTCATGGTACCATGGGGGTCATTAACAGGAAAGGGCACTATGCAAGTCACTGTTAAGGGGGGCGGGAGGTTGTGGAAGTCACTGTTAAGTGGGCAGGGAGTTGTGAAGATCAACATAAAGGGGGCAGGGCCCTGTGGAAGTAACTGTTAAGGGGATTGGGTGCTCTGGAGGTCACTGTTAAGAGGGGACTCACTGTCAATGGGCAGGGTGTTGTGGAGGTCACAGTTAAAGGGGCAGAATGCTATGGAGTTCACTATTAAGGGCGTGAAAAGCTATGAAGGTCACAGTTAAGGGGTAGGGTGCTGTGGAGGTCACTATTAAGGGTGCAAGTCATGTTAAGGTAGCTGTGGAGGGTCAAAGGTTCATGGGCAATGTGTTGGGAAGGTCACTGTTAAGGGAGGACTGCATGGTCACTGCTGTGTAGGGGTCACGTTCTTGAGGTCTGGTGCTGTGGTAGGTCACTATTAAGGAGGTGCTGTCTGTAGGTCTAGTTAAGGAGGGGAGTGTGGAGCTTAAAGGGTGGGATTCTGTGGAGGTCACTGTTAAGGCTTGAATGGGAGGTCACTTGTTAAGGGCAAGGTTCTGTTACTGGGGGGAGGTCACTGTTAAGGGGGTGTTACTGTGGAGGATGACTCAATGCAGTGGAACTGTCAGGTCAGTACTTGGGGTGAAGGGCGCTGTGGAGGTCACAGTTGGGTCAGGGTTAAAGTGGGGTCATAAGGGGGTGGAGTGCTGTGGAGGTCACTATTATGGGGCAGGGCACTGTGAAGGTCACTGTTAAGGTGTGGGGGAGGTCACAGTTAAAGTTGTGGGGTTCTGTGGAGTTAACTGTTAAAGGGAAGGGATGCAGTGGAGAGTACAGTCAATAAAAAAAACTGTGTGTAAAAGCTGGGCTATAAGGCTAGTAGCAATTTCCCTGTAAAAAAACAAGGGAATGGATTGGTCTCCTGGGCGCCTTAGGAACAAATCCAATAAACACACAGACAGAACAACACTTCATACTTGGGCTGCGCTGGGTATTTTTTCTAGTACTGTATGTTTATGTACTTTTAACAAACTGTTGATGTGACTTAGTGACATTTCAAAGGTTTTGAGATCCTCCATCAATCGCTAAAATGAGGAGAAATATGTGCTTACACTGCCTTTCCTCACTTCAGGAGATGGACTGGAGAAAGGCTTCAGCAGCAAATAAAAACAACTCTAGTTGTCAGTGCTCCTATCTCCTCATTTTAGTGATCGATTTGGAGCTCAGTGGTTGGGCCCCTGCCACTCAAAACCTTTCATATGTCTCTACTCCCAATGACATATCAAAAGTTTGTTAAAAGTACTGATACACCGTTTGGAAACCATTCCCCCCTCCCCCTTCACTTCATTGGACTTATAAACGGAAACTTACTTCTGCTTCCCGGCGATGGCTCCCTACTCTTTCTTCCCCTGGTCTGTGATGCTCCACTGGGCTCCCTCGCTGTAAACATCCAGTTTGACCTCTCCTGCAGCCAATCACTGGCTGCGGCAGAGACCAGCTCCCCTTACCGTACATCAATACAAATGGTCATATGTCACAAGGGGATCCGGACTGTGTCCAGTGTTTGCCTGTAGGCGATTTAAGACCGCATATTTACAGAGATGGAGCCCAGCGGAGCATCACAGGCTGGGAGAAGGAGTGGGGAGCCAGCACTGTGAAGCAGGGACGTAAGCTTTCCTTTACGGGTCCAGCCTAATAGGGGGGTTTCCAAAATAAATCCCCACTCTTGCACAACCCCTTTAAAGGGTTTCTGTCACCAGAAATAACCCTATTAAACCAAGTGTCATTTGCAATGAGCAAATGACACTTGATGCCAGTAATGTTACTATTATACTTCTCAGTAACGGCGTTTTGCTAAAAATAGCGATTTTATAATATGCTAATGACCTCCCCTAGGTGCAGTAGGCGTGAACCTGCACCTAGGAGAGGCCATAATAATGCCTCTTACCACGCCCCCGGTCGCGCTGATTGACAGGGCCGGGCAGCCAGCTCTTTCGGCTCCCGGCCCTGTACGAGCCCGAAATCCCGCGCCTGCGCAGTAATGAAGCCGGGACCCGGGCGGGCGCCGGCTCTCAATGCGCGCTGATCCCGCGCCTGCGCATTGCGATCAGCGCGCATTGAGAGCCGGCGCCCGCCCGGGTCCCGGCTTCATTACTGCGCAGGCGCGGGATTTCGGGCTCGTACAGGGCCGGGAGCCGAAAGAGCTGGCTGCCCGGCCCTGTCAATCAGCGCGACCGGGGGCGTGGTAAGAGGCGTTATTATGGCCTCTCCTAGGTGCAGGTTCACGCCTACTGCACCTAGGGGAGGTCATTAGCATATTATAAAATCGCTATTTTTAGCAAAACGCCGTTACTGAGAAGTATAATAGTAACATTACTGGCATCAAGTGTCATTTGCTCATTGCAAATGACACTTGGTTTAATAGGGTTATTTCTGGTGACAGAAACCCTTTAAGAACAATATTAATTGAAATTAATATAAGTAAACATATCTCTAAATGTGGCACATGACTGCTAAGCCTCTGAGGTTACATGCCATTTGGGGACACATCAGTGCTGAGGCCAGTGAATGGTTGCAGCAGTCTACATGGCCAGGGATGGGACATCATCACTTACAGGTACGCTGACTCTTAAGAGATGAGTGTGCTCTTTTCATTCATTTAAACAGATTCCTGGCAGCCAGTAATAGGGCAGAAGGGAATTAACCCATTTAAGGCTTTATGTACATGGCAAAGCTTTTACTTTATTTGACCATGTACTGAACCACTAGCCTTCCTGACAACGTTTCTGATTCTCTGCTGCCTGCCCTAACCATTTCCGTCTTCCTTGTCCTTCCACCTGTTCTACGGATATGAACGTACTGCACCTGCCTTAACCTCAGCTATTTCCTGACTACAAGTAGTGCCTGACCTCTTTTCTCACCAGTGTCCCTGACCCCCCATGGGTCAGCTGACAACTACACAAGGACTACTCTAGGAGGTAGTGGCTTGACTGCTTGCATGCAGTGAAGAGCAGATGCCTGTGGAGCGGTTAAAGAGTGTATACCAGGGGACTGCTAGGACAATGCTCTTAGCTGAAAGTCAAACTAGTTGGCACAGTGGGTCCACACCCCATTCCCGTTACGGTAACCCTTGAATAAAGCATTGTTTTACAAGAATAATCAAACAGAAGTACCTTTATTTGGTTAATTTACTTGTGTGCATTGTTTCACGGTCTTGTTGTATCACCCAACGTCTTTTTTGCTTGAGATCATGGTCTGCTGCCCTTTCATCCTCCTATAAAATGTTAGATTGTTCCCTCAACAATTGCAAAGCTTCCAGACCCTGAGGCAGCAAAGCAGCCCTAAATCATGATGTTCCCTCCACCATGCTTTACATTTGGTATGAGGGATTGGTGTTGGCGTGCAGTCTTATTTTTCCTCCAAGCATTTTGCATGTGCTCTCAAAGGTTCCACTTTTGTATCATCTGTCAATATAACATTTTCCAGAAGCATTGCGGAAAATCCAGTTGGTCTTGGGCAAACTTAATATAGGTCACAAAGTATTTTTTTTTTTCCCAAATATATTTTTATTGGTTTGTTAAATGAAGCGATACAAAGTCAACAAATGCCTATTGTCTTTTTTCAACATCAGGTTACATTAAATAACAGACAGCCATATTGGCTTCTTATGTGATGTCCTTCCTATGTTTGAAGGAAAAGAACCATGCACACCTACACAAAACCTCATAGTGGAGGAAGCAACATTATTGCCCATTATTTGGGCTTAGAAATCAATGCTCCTACTCAACCTTATGCAAATCTTATTTGCAGCTTTAGGATATGTTTGGTGGAAGTGATTACTGCTAAAGGGGATCTATATGTTATTAAATTCAGAGATTCCTGCTCTGTGAATGATTACTCAACCTGCTCAGTAGAAGTTGTGAACGGCATGACTGTTTATGTATTATTAGTTTAGTTAGATCGAGTTTGTCTATAACAATCAGAACTGAATTTATTAGTAATCAATGCAGAAATCCAGCTAATTCCAAAGGGTTCACTTAATTATTCTTGGGCCTGAATATGATTAAATGCCTTTTTTTGACTTTTAAAGCAACGACCCTCATTTAGCAAAACAAACTGTCCTTGTTGCCCACACCATCCACTCAGAGCTCATGTTCACACTATGACTGGTAGCTATGAGCCGGCTGCTTTTGATTAATAAGGCTTGTGATTTCAGTTTTAGAAGGAAATCCATATTCCTGTAGTTTCCAGTTGTACATTTCTAATTCAGCTCCTGGTTGTTGGCCAGTTCTTCATTCTCTTTTTAATATTTATTGCAGAATAACAACTACGGCTGCATGTATGATGGATCTACGGAGATATCCGCTGGATGAGCAGAACTGTACTCTTGAAATAGAGAGCTGTACGTATTACCTATGTAGACATAACTGAAAAATACATTATTATTGCCATCATAGTGATTTTCGGGTATGATGATACTTCTTAATATTTTGAACAGTAAAGTGTTAATATGGTTTCTTTTGTTGTCCTGATTAGCCATTGCTCGGGTGAATATCAGCAGCACAAGAGAACTAATGGTCACATTTTAATCAGGTTCCATTTGAATAGAGAAAATCGTGAGATGCAATTTGCTTTCAATTTGTTTTAATATGCATGAGTGGCCATTCAGTTGTCTTCCCCAGGGACCTTGGAAAACCCTCTTATTATCAATGCAAATTTCTCTTTGCAAGGGAATCTCTGCGTTTCGTGTTCTGAAATATCATTTACAATAAGGAATAATAAAAAACCTATTTAAGCAATCTTTAAAAGTACAATTATTTAAGCTACGGTGTTTTAATTCATTCATTAGTTTATCTGGACTATATAGGTATATATTGAAATGTTATCATAGGAGGTTTCATGTCTTGATAAGTCTGGTGATCTATAATCTTAGTTTTCACGCTTGTGGAAGGAGCTTGTTGCCATTATCTACAGATACTTTATCAGCTGTGAAATATCTTTTATCAGATATTGCTGTTGGTTATAACATTTCTATGGGTGGATATCAATGAAGAGAATATGGGGCACTTCAACAATTTGTAATGTAGTAACCCCTTAATGACCAGGCCTATAAAGGCCTTAATAACCAGAAACATTTTATTGTATTTTCCTCTCTGCATTATAGCCATTGTAATTTTTTTAATCTTTTCACTCACTTGGCTGTCTGAGACCTTGTTTTATGCAGGAGAAATTTTATTATTTGATATAGTTCAGGATTACATGTAAATGATAGAAATATAGAAAAAAGACAGTTTTTTATTTATTTTTGTTTTTTCACACAAAATAACCTGATAATTAAGGCTAGTTTCACCAGCGGTGTAAATCCTGGCAGAGAACAGCCTGCCGGAATTCACCAGACCCAGCACTGCTGATTGCAGACGGAATGTCCGCCAGTAAAATATTTCACAGTAAATATTGCCAATATTTTTTTGAGAGGGGGTTGTCATTTTTTTTTTAAATTTACTTAAAACATTTCATTATGAGATTACTGTTTTATAACTTTAGTTCACATTTTGTAATGTATTAGCATACTTTTGTATGTTAATACATTATGCTCTGTATCTGTCACGCGAGGTCGGCGTCGCGCTCCCTCTGCACGACATCGCCGGACCTCTCCGCCCCCCTAGAGACGAGCAATAGGGAATTGAAGTGCTGGTCTTGTCAGCCAGCACTTCATGAGTTAATTCTCTGTTTGGGTTTAGCCATGTGGTGCTGATCACACCACATGGCTACTTTACATATTGTTTGGACTGCTTGCTCCGCCTCAGGTCATGTGATGCTGGCCACATCACATGATCCTGGGCGGGCTATTTAAAGATGGCAACTGCCTCACTCAGATGCCTGTGATTTGCTTACACCATTGATCAGTGCTTGTGCGTTCTCAGTTATTGGATTGTTTACTTGGATTTGGATTTCGGACTTTGGACTTTTGACTTCTCTCTGCTTGACCCCTCGGTATTTACGTGACCTCCTGTGTTTGACCCGGCTAGCTGACCATTCTATATTGTGTTTTGTTACGTCTGTGTTTTGTCTGTCCCTGTGTACCCTCTCCCTTCCTGCGCACTTATACAGTGTAGGGACCGCCTTCGTGGTTGTCCGCGGCTACCTAGGGCCGTTTGAGGCAAGTAGGCAGGGAGAGAAGGAGGGGTTAGCTCAGGGCACACTACCCTTGTCTACCCCCTCGTGACAGAATCACAGGCCGAACTTATGGATCAGTTGCGGGCCCTCACGGAGCAGGTCCAGGGTATGGGCTCAAGCTCTGCAGGGCCTGGCTGATAGGCTCCAACATCAGGAGCAGCTACTATCCTCCTCAGTAGTGGCCCCTTCCACTTCCAATCCTAGTGTGGAACCTCATATTAAGCTGCCGGATCGGTTTTCTGGAGATCGAAAATTTTTTTAATTCCTTTAAGGAGAGTGTCAAGCTCTATTTTGATCTACGTCCTCATTCCTCGGGGCACCGAGCAGCAGCGGGTCAAAATAATTATTTCTCTGCTGCAGGGTGATCCGCAGGAGTGGGCATTTGCGTTACCCCCAGACTCCCCTAGCCGTCAGACGGTGGACGCCTTTTCAGGGCTCTTGGGTTACTGTATGAGGAGCCTGACTTGACGGCTGTTGCTGAAGCCCAGCTCAGGGACATTTGGCAGGGGTAACCGTCCTGTGGAGGATTATTGTGCGGAGTTAGGAGGTGGTGTGTTTCTTCTGGTTGGAATGACCCGGCTTTAAGAAGCCAGTTTAGGGCAGGGCTTTCTGACCAACTGAAGGACCTTCTCGTGGGCTATCCTACTCCTGACTCCTTAGAAGCGACCATGACCCTAGCAGTCAGGTTGGACCGTCGGGTAAGAGAGAGACGGAAGGAACGGTCAAGCATTCCTCCTGTGGCCATCCTGCCTGAGAATCCTATGCCAGGTCCATCTTCCACCAGGGTTCCGGAGGAGCCCATGCAGTTAGGAGGAACCTTAAGGGAACAGAGACGTCTGAAGGGAGCCTGCTTTTACTGCGGTGAGATGAACCATTGGCTCCAGCAGTGTCCCAAGCTTCCGCCCTCTAGGAGATCCCCAGCGGGGAGTAAGGTAACTCCAGCGGTGGTAAGGAGAAAAATTTTACTACCTATCTCTGTTACCTATGATCAACTTAAGGGGGTTGGTCAAGCATTTGTTGATTGTGGTTCCGCTGCTAATTTTATTAATTTCGATTTTGTACAATCAGTGGGTATACCGATAGTCCCTCTAAGGGAGATTATTCAAATTGTGGCCCTCGACTCCACCCCATTGCGCAATGGGAGAGTGGAGTTTTGTACTCCTGACGTCACCCTAACTGTGGGAATCTCCCATTCTGAGACTTGTTCCTTTCTGGTTTTAAAGGATTTACCTGCTGACCTCGTGTTAGGGCTGCCATGGTTACAGGCTCACAAACCTGTGATCAACTGGCCAGCAGGTGAATTAGAAAAATGGGGACATGATTGTGTCAATTGTTGCAAATCTGTACTGCAGCTAGGAGGTACCGCGGAGTCTCTCGTCCTACCCGAATTTATCAGAGAATTTTCGGATGTCTTCTCCATGTCGGAGACTGATTTCCTTCCTCCTCACCGGCAGTACGATTGTGCCATGACATAATGGAGGGATCCAAGTATCCCAAGGGCCGCATTTATAATCTCTCCACTCCTGAGCGACAATGTATGAGGGATTATCTTAAGGAGAGCCTGGCCAAGGGTCACATTCGGCCTTCAGTCTCTCCAATGGGGGCAGGTTTCTTCTTTGTTGGCAAGAAGGATGGAGGATTGAGGCCCTGTATTGATTACCGGGAACTAAACAAGATCACGGTTAAGAACAGGTACCCGCTGCCCCTTATCCCTGATTTACTGAATCAGGTTCAGGGTGCCTGCTGGTTCTCTAAATTAGATTTGAAGGGGGCATACAACCTGATCAGAGTCAGAGAGGGAGACGAATGGAAGACGGCATTCAACACCCCTGAAGGTCATTATGAGTACTTAGTAATGCCCTTTGGGTTGAGTAATGCACCCGCCGTCTTCCAAAATTTTGTTAATGATATTTTCAGAGCATTTATTGGGAGATTTATGATTGTTTATATTGACGATATTCTTATTTTCTCTGCTGATTGGGAATCCCACGTCTCCCACACCAGACAGGTACTGAAGGTTTTGCGTGAAAATAAGCTTTTTGTCAAAGGGGAGAAATGTATCTTCGGTGTTCAGGAGGTGGCCTTTTTAGGATACATTTTGACCCCTTTCTCGTTCAAAATGGATCCTGTCAAGGTGCAGGCCATCCTTGATTGGGTGCGACCGTCCTCCCTGAAGGCGCTCCAACGATTTTTGGGATTTGCGAACTTTTATCGCAAGTTTATTAAAAATTTTTCGTTGGTGGTCAAGCCAATTACTGATCTTACCCGCAAGGGAGCCGATCTGGGTAATTGGCCTCCTGCAGCTATTGAGTCCTTTGAAAGGTTAAAGTGGTGTTTTTACTAATGCTCCTGTGCTAATCCAGCCGGATCAGAGTAGGCCTTTTGTGGTTGAGGTGGACGCATCAGAAGACGGTGTGGGGGCTGTACTGTCCCAGGGGTCTTCCACCTTAACTAATCTTAAGCCATGCGCCTTCTTTTCCCGCAAGTTCTCGCCTGCTGAGAGGAACTATGATATCGGTAATAGGGAGTTATTGGCAATTAAGTGGGCATTTGAGGAATGGCGTCATTTTTTAGAAGGGGCATTACACCGTGTCACGGTCCTCACGGATCATAAGAATTTATTGTTTCTGGAGTCCGCTAAACGTTTGAACCCTAGGCAGGCGAGGTGGGCTTTGTTCTTCACCCGGTTTGATTTTTCTGTTACCTTCAGACCCGGAAGCAAGAACGTTAAAGCGGACGCCTTATCCCGAAGTTTCCAGGCGTATCAACCTCCTGACGCCCCTCCGGAACCCATCCTTCCAGCTGAGATCTTTGTGGCCGCCACCGCACCTGACCTCGCTTCTGAGATCTCGGCAGGACAGCATCTCGCTCCTACTGGTACCCCCAATGACAAATTATTTGTGCCGGCTCATTTGCGTTTACGACTGCTGGGTGAGTATCATAATTCTGTTTTATGTGGACACTCTGGTATCCATGCCACTAAGGAGTTGATTTCGAGGCAGTATTGGTGGCCATCGATTTCCAGGGATATTCAAGCTTTTGTAACTGCGTGTAACACTTGTGCCAGGTCCAAGAATTCTAAGAGACGACCTATGGGTGAGTTACATCCCTTACCCATACCTAGTAGACCTTGGTCACATTTGTCCATGGACTTTATCACGGATTTGCCATGCTCGGAGGGTAAGACTGTGATTTTTGTGGTAGTTGACAGGTTCAGTAAAATGTGTCATTTTATTCCTTTGTGTAAATTACCCTCTGCTAAGGTCTTGGCATCTATATTCATGGATAATATTGTTAAACTGCATGGTGTTCCTGAGAATATCGTTTCTGATAGAGGGGTACAGTTTGTGTCTAGGTTCTGGAGGGCGTTCTGTAATAAGATTAACATTTCTTTGTCCTTTTCATCAGCCTTTCATCCAGAAACTAATGGTCAGACTGAACGTCTCAATCAATCTGTTGAACAATATCTTAGATGTTATGTGGCAGACAACCAACATGTGTGGGTCAGATTCCTGTCTCTGGCTGAGTTTGCCATTAATAACCGTGTCAATTCGTCCTCTGGAGTGTCGCCGTTCTTTTGTAACATGGGTTTCCATCCACGTTTTGGCTCCTTTTTCCCATCTACATCGGTTGTCCCAGAGGTTAATGATTTCTCCCAGGAACTGTGCACAGTTTGGGCACAGGTTCAATCGAACCTGGAAAAGGCCCAAGAGGTTCAAAGGGTTAAAGCTGATAGAAAGAGGTCTAAGGCTGTGAATTTTATGGTTGGGGATAAGGTGTGGTTATCCACTAAGAATCTTAATATGAAGGTTCCATCTTACAAGTTTGCACCGCGTTATATTGGTCCTTACAGGATCACCAAGGTGATCAATCCGGTTTCATTTGAGTTATGCTTGCCCGACTCCCTTCGTGTCCATAATGTGTTTCATGTGTCCTTGCTTAAACCTTACGTTGCTCCTGTTGGTCCTGAGGAACAGCCTCCACCTCCGGTTGAGGTAGCGGGACGGGTAGAACACGAGATTGCCAGAATCTTGGATGTGAGGAGGGTCCGTAATTCCTTCCAGTACCTCGTACACTGGAGGGGATTTGGACCGGAGGACAGATCTTGGGTGCCGTTGACTAGGATGCATGCCGACTCTCTCATTCGGAATTTCCATCTGCAGCATCCCGATAAGCCTGCTCCCGCTGGTAAGGGTCCGGTGGCCCCTCGTGAAGGGGGGGTACTGTCACGCGAGGTCGGCGTCGCGCTCCCTCTGCACGACATCGCCGGACCTCTCCGCCCCCCTAGAGACGAGCAATAGGGAATTGAAGTGCTGGTCTTGTCAGCCAGCACTTCATGAGTTAATTCTCTGTTTTGGGTTTAGCCATGTGGTGCTGATCACACCACATGGCTACTTTACATATTGTTTGGACTGCTTGCTCCGCCTCAGGTCATGTGATGCTGGCCACATCACATGATCCTGGGCGGGCTATTTAAAGATGGCAACTGCCTCACTCAGATGCCTGTGATTTGCTTACACCATTGATCAGTGCTTGTGCGTTCTCAGTTATTGGATTGTTTACTTGGATTTGGATTTCGGACTTTGGACTTTTGACTTCTCTCTGCTTGACCCCTCGGTATTTACGTGACCTCCTGTGTTTGACCCGGCTAGCTGACCATTCTATATTGTGTTTTGTTACGTCTGTGTTTTGTCTGTCCCTGTGTACCCTCTCCCTTCCTGCGCACTTATACAGTGTAGGGACCGCCTTCGTGGTTGTCCGCGGCTACCTAGGGCCGTTTGAGGCAAGTAGGCAGGGAGAGAAGGAGGGGTTAGCTCAGGGCACACTACCCTTGTCTACCCCCTCGTGACAGTATCAGTATGAAAGAGGCTGCTGTTAGGACAACACTAATGTGTCGAGTAAGGGGCCATCCAGACGGCCGTGGTGTTGCGGATCCGCAAAAATGCGTATCCGCAAAAATGCGTATCCGCAAAACCACGGATACCGACCAGTGTGTGTTCCGTGGAACACACATGGCCGGCACCCCATACGAAATGCCTATTGTCCACAAATGCGGACAAGAATAGGACATGTTCTATATTTTTTCGCCAAGCTCAGCGCGATCTAATGCCGGCAATTGAAATGGATGGGGCCGCATATATTCTGCAAAATTGCGGAATAGATGCAGCCCCATTCACATGGTCGTGTGAATGGGCCCTAAGGGCAACACTAGTGGGCAGAGAAAGCCAGGAGCTCATGAATATCAGGACTTGTTGGCATGAGTTAGAGATGCTAGAACCTAGCAGCATAAAAATTGTGACAGATTCCTTTTAAAGTCTGCCATACTTTAGGGTGAATTTATTTAATGCGTGGTAAAATATATGTTCACTATCTCCCTAAATTTAAAGGGGTTATCCAATGCCATAAACTGCCCCCCCCTCCATGTGCCAGGCCCCTCAAAGGGAATATACTTACCTGGCTCCCCGCTCCCTACACCGCTCCTGGTCCCCGCACCACCGCTGCTGCTTCTCCCTGTGTGCAGATGAAAACATCCAGTGTCGGGTGGAGCAGCCAATGGCAGGCGGGAATGAGTCTCCCTAGCATCGCAGGCGAAGCTAGGGAGACTCGTCCCCACCTGCCATTGGCTGCTCCCCCCAACACCGGATGTTTTTATCTGCATACAGGGAGAAGCAGCAGCGGTGGTGTGAGGACCAGGAACGGCGCAGAGAGAGGGGGTAAGTATATTCAGTGTGATGGGCCCGGCACATGGGGGGCCAGTTTATGGTATTGGATAACACCTTTAAGTATACATACGTGTATCTGTGTACATAAAAAGGGCTTTATGCATGTATGTCATGCTATATGTAATCAATCACTGCAACCTGTACACGTTTCCTGAAGTAAAACAAAGCATGTCCTGTTCCTCTTCCATCATCTACAGAACCATTTTATATTTTAAATAAACTATGCAAATGAATGGTTAGAAGATGTTCTAATTCAGTCTTTCACCTTCATAGATGGCTACACCACAGACGACATTGAATTTTACTGGAGAGGTGGCGATAAAGCTGTAACGGGGGTTGAGAGGATAGAGCTCCCCCAGTTTTCCATAATGGATCACAAATTAGTGTCCAAGAATGTTGTATTTGCTACAGGTAGGTTTTATGTTGTTATTTCTCCATCTACCTTCCCAGTACATTTTATTCTTGCATGCAAAATATCAAGCATTATGAGTGTCTGACTCATTTGTGTCTTGAACTGCGTGAGCCTCCTTTGAAACCTTTTTCCGTTGTTACATGGAAAGCTGA
The DNA here is from genome assembly GCA_900303285.1 of Rhinella marina. Lineage (NCBI taxonomy): Eukaryota > Metazoa > Chordata > Amphibia > Anura > Bufonidae > Rhinella > Rhinella marina. The sequence goes on from ONZH01012859.1 coordinate 59,349, forward strand.
ATATTCCCAAAAGGACAAGGCGTGCTGCTAAATATTTTTACATAGTGACTCATTCAGCAATCCAGCAAACCATCCTACACAGCTCACAGGTTTTCTGTTGTTTCCTATACTACCTGCTGGATACTAGTGCTCAGTTTTTCTGAAATAATATACAGAAAATTTACTCTTTATGTAACAGTGAAGATTTGACCTACCTGATACTGACCTATCTCCTAAAGACTGCACTGCCCTTATCCCTCAGACTGTCATTTTATGAAATCCCGTTTTAGATAATGTGTTTCTTACTACAGACTTTCAGAGCATTTTGGACAATGACCACATACTCAACCCTACAGATTAGGTGATATAATGCCTGATCCCATGGGCATCTCTAGATAATACTGTATTTCTCAAGCGCCATGTGGTATAATGGCACACTTTTCTATAGCTGGTGACACAGTAAAATATGGTTGTGTCATTACTTAAAGGGGTTTTCTGAGATTCTAACATTGATGACCTATTGATGACCTAGTCTCACAGTTCATCGATATCAGATCAACATCCCTTCTTTGCTCCAGTAAGAGGCGCAGTCTCCTTGCAGCTTACCAAGCACAGTGTTGTCCAGTGGATGTACTTGGTATTGAACGAGACTGAGTTGCTCGTAGGTTATGTGGCCTCTTCAAAAGTCTGATTGCTGAGGATTTCGGAAGTCAGATCCCCACCAATCTGATATTGATGAATTACCCTGAGGATAGACCATCAATATCAAAATCTTGGATAACCTCTTTAAAAAGTAAGGCTAGCCAAAAGGGATAATATATTGCTACATAGTTACACCTGAATTGCAGTTGAAAAATGCTGATGTCCTTCAAGTATATGCAGGTATTAATAATTGCTGTGTGCTCAAGGTCCAAAATAGATGTGTCCCTATGGAGCTATACAAGCTAATCATGCTCTGTGTTAGATATATCTTCTCCAAAATCATAACCAGGATCCCTAATGCCCCTTATCAGTTTAGTTTTACATTTGTCAAGCCCAGGGAATCTTTTCTGCACATACAAGATGAGGCCACACAAGTTCTTTGTGCAGTGGGAATATTATGTCTCTGTCCCACATGTCCATGACTCTTTTAATATGCAACAGTATCCTATTGAGCTTGAAGGGGTTGTCTAACATAATTGAAAAGCTTGGCCATCCTCTGCAGTGTTTTAAAATAAAAAAAATAAAAAATCATATACTCATCCATTTCTCCAACATCATTCTCTTCAGTGCTGGAGAAACAGGTGAATATACAGGGTGAGTTAAAAGTCACAGGGCACCCTTTGATTTCAGAAATAAAAGGGAAAATGAAATATTTGAATAGCCCAGCAAGTAATGGGTGAGGGGGCTATCTTTTAAGTTATATCCGGAACATGGCCGCTATCTTGAAAGATCAAGAGCACATTTTTCCATTGGGGAAGGGGGACATGTAGCGTACCAAAGAAGACCAGAATTTTCTCAGAAATTGATTGCCGCAATCAAAGTTGCAGTCCAGTACATCTCTTGTGGTTAAAAAGTTATCAACACAGAAAGTTCATAACTTCAAAGTTCTGTGTTCAGCACAAGGGACAACACATTGAACACGTCAAATAGCTGTACAAATTTCTGTGTTGATAACTTTTAAACCACAAGAGATATTGCAAATCTGATTGCAGCAATTGATTTCTGAGAAAATTAGTCTTCTTTAATATGGTACATGAACCCAGTCCCATTGGAAAAATTTGCTGTTAATCCAATATGGCGACTTTCAAGACGAAGGGCCACGTTCCAGACATAGCCTAAAAGATAGGCACCCTCACCCATTACTTGCTGGGGTGTTCAAGATGGATTCAGTGCACACACAAAATGACGATGACGGTCATATTGACCTTTTTCAAGTCTCATCTACGTATATAAACATGTGCCGCAAATATACTGCTCTCCCCCCAGCAGAGAGCAACCAATCAAATTGCACATTTGATTTATCCACATTGCACTTCATTTGTCAGGTGTGCACAAAAACTCACTGGGGGAGATTTATCCAACTGGTATAAAGTAGAACTGGCTTAGTTGCCCATAGCAACCAATCAGATTCCAAATTTCATTTTTCACAGCTCTTTTGGAAAATGAAAGGTGAAATCTGATTGGTATCTATGGGCAACTAGGCTAGTTCTACTTGACACCAGTTTGATAAATCTCCCCCACTGTGTCCAAGTCAGCTTGTAATTTATGCACATTTTCCATAGACTGAACTATACTACAAATCTGTAAATATAGAAATAGTGCTAATAGTAGGGGAGCCAGCACTGAACCTAGGGGTACACCACTTATAACCAGAGACCAACTAATTAGAATAGGAATCATTGACCACAACTCTCTTGACACAGTTCTTCAGCTACTTTTTAATCCACTTACAAACTATACATACCAACCCAATTATTTTGGCCATTACGTGTATTCATGTGAGGGACAGTGTCAAATGCCTTTGCAAAGTCCAAAAAACTATATCCACAGCGTTCCCTCTATTCAGGGTTCTACTCACCTCTTCATAAAAAACAAGAGGTGATTCATTGGAATATTTATTTTTCAATGACTGGACATAATTTTGAGTTTATGGTTTCCCGGTAGTTATCTACAGTGCCAAAATACAGAAAATACATTAATACCCTCTTTCTCATGCTCATGCCATTTATAGACATTTTGCACCGGTCTCTGTTTAAAGTGCATCTGAGCAACCATGCAGTTTGGAGGAAATGTTGGCCTAAGGTCTAACTGAGAAAGATCTCTAGGCTTCAGGAATAAGATCATCAAATTTACTTCACCTAGATGGTAGAATAGACAAAAAGGAGCTAGGACTCAATATACAATTTCCTGTGATTTTTATTTGCAATACAATATAAACTTATGTGACATTTCTATCATGCTTTGAACTTTATTAAACTCAAATTGCTGTGAAATTAATGTGTGTGTAGTGGTGGGGAAATGTGGCAGCCGTCCATGGAATTTGATATTGATGGCTATTCCTCAAGATAGGTCATCAATATCTGATTGGTGGGGGGTGTAACTCCTGTCACCCCTTCAGATCAGCTGTTTGATCAGATGAGCATTGTGGCCTCCAGCGCCATATGGTAGATTGCATAGTGACTGAGCTTGGTATTGCAGCTAAGGCCCATTCACTTGAATGGGACTGAGCTCTGGCTGGGCCACGTGAATGATGAACGTGACGTAACATGGCCTAGGAAGAGGCCGCAGAGCTTAGATAAGTTACTTTGCTTGAGCTCTGTATATATTTGGTTCTATGAAATAATTTATGAAAACTTCTAAAAAGCATTTTTCTAAAAGCATGGCATAACACATTTGTACACCAGTTTTTAGTGTGGCAATTAATGGTACACAAGTATAAACCGTTATTTAACAATTATGCTGGCCAATTTGATGTAATGTCCGCCGGTTCCAAGGACTTTTAATAATACATGACATTTGAAAATGTTGCATGTAAATGATGACAATGGTGCCAGAATAGACTGCAGTGGAAGTTATAACAGACGCTACTTTATTAAATATTAATTGCCGTCCACGTAAGTGAAGGAATGTCATTCAGATTACATTAATTCTTTATAAATTATCCATGGATTTAAAGCTGCAATAAACCATTGAAGTTACTGCATGCTGCTGACAACTGAGTTTCCTGTTTAATATGTTAGTAAATGTATATTGATATACATTTACTATGTGACCTCATGCAATAACATCCCTTATACGTTCATACAATTTTTAATTCAAACAAATGTATAAGGCTACTTTCACACTTGCGTTTGCAGGATCCGTTTGTGAGATCCGTCACAGGCTCTCATAAACGGTCCTGAACTGATCAGTTTTGTCCTAATGCATTCTGAATGGAAAAGGATCTGTTCAGAATGCATCAGTTTTGCTTCAGTTTGCTTCAGTTCAGTCTCCATTCCGTTTTGGAGGCGGACACTAAAACGCTGCTTGCTGCGTTTTGGTGTCTGCATGAAGAAACTGATGCAAACGGATCCGTCATGACTCACAATGTAAGTCAATGGGGACGGATCTGTTTTGTCTGACACAATAGAAAACGGATCCGTCCTCCATTGAATTTCAACGGAGTTCAAGACGGATCCGTCTTGGCTATGTAAAAGACAATACAAACGGATCCGTTCAGAACGGATGCAGGCGATTGTATTATCATGACGGATCCGTTTATGAGAGCCTGGGCGGATCTTACAAACGGATCCTGCAAATGCAAGTGTGAAAGTAGCCTAAGTTGTGGCATACATTTTTTGCAGTGGACATTTTTATAGCAAAGTATAACAATGTGTATACGTATGGCAGCATGTATAACAGTGTAGTACCATACATATTTTGTTTGCTGTATATATATATATATATATATATATATATACACTCACCGGCCACTTTATTAGGTACACCATGCTAGTAACGGGTTGGACCCCCTTTTGCCTTCAGAACTGCCTCAATTCTTCGTGGCATAGATTCAACAAGGTGCTGGAAGCATTCCTCAGAGATTTTGGTCCATATTGACATGATGGCATCACACAGTTGCCGCAGATTTGTCGGCTGCACATCCATGATGCGAATCTCCCGTTCCACCACATCCCAAAGATGCTCTATTGGATTGAGATCTGGTGACTGTGGAGGCCATTTGAGTACAGTGAACTCATTGTCATGTTCAAGAAACCAGTCTGAGATGATTCCAGCTTTATGACATGGCACATTATCCTGCTGAAAGTAGCCATCAGATGTTGGGTACATTGTGGTCATAAAGGGATGGACATGGTCAGCAACAATACTCAGGTAGGCTGTGGCGTTGCAACGATGCTCAATTGGTACCAAGGGGCCCAAAGAGTGCCAAGAAAATATTCCCCACACCATGACACCACCACCACCAGCTTGAACCGTTGATACAAGGCAGGATGGATCCATGCTTTCATGTTGTTGACGCCAAATTCTGACCCTACCATCCGAATGTCGCAGCAGAATTCGAGACTCATCAGACCAGGCAACGTTTTTCCAATCTTCTACTGTCCAATTTCGATGAGCTTGTGCAAATTGTAGCCTCAGTTTCCTGTTCTTAGCTGAAAGGAGTGGCACCCGGTGTGGTCTTCTGCTGCTGTAGCCCATCTGCCTCAAAGTTCGACGTACTGTGCGTTCAGAGATGCTCTTCTGCCTACCTTGGTTGTAACGGGTGGCAATTTGAGTCACTGTTGCCTTTCTATCAGCTCGAACCAGTCTGCCCATTCTCCTCTGACCTCTGGCATCAACAAGGCATTTCCGCCCACAGAACTGCCGCTCACTGGATGTTTTTTCTTTTTCGGACCATTCTCTGTAAACCCTAGAGATGGTTGTGCATGAAAATCCCAGTAGATCAGCAGTTTCTGAAATACTCAGACCAGTCCTTCTGGCACCAACAACCATGCCACGTTCAAAGGCACTCAAATCACCTTTCTTCCCCATACTGATGCTCGGTTTGAACTGCAGGAGATTGTCTTGACCATGTCTACATGCCTAAATGCACTGAGTTGCCGCCATGTGATTGGCTGATTAGAAATTAAGTGTTAACGAGCAGTTGGACAGGTGTACCTAATAAAGTGGCCGGTGAGTGTATATATATATATATATACAGTATATATACTTATCTACATTAAAATTACAATACCAAGAAGGAAAATTTGTGGAATTATAGAAATCACAAGATCGATGGACTAATTATATACAAATGATTAGAAAAAGTAAAATCAAAATATTCAAAACATCTGGAGTACTGTATGAGCACAACACACAGAAATTGGTTGGCTTACTTTGAGACAGATTTGTATGCTAGAATTGCACCAAAATCTTTACACAAAATGGCACATCTTAGGGCTGCCCTATTTCCCACAAATTCCCACCCACTTTCTCCAAATCCCCACCCCCTTGTTGAGCATGTTGGAGAAAAGTGTAGACACCTAGATGTGCCAAATTTGCACCACTTTTTTAGGCAGATTTTCGATACAGACATATTAGTAAATCTGGTGCACAGTTTTTTTTATGGGGTAAATCTAGAATACCATCAGCAAAACACTTGGTTTTGGGGTCATTTATCAAACTGGTGTAAATTAGAACATAATTTCTTGCCCACAGCAACCAATCAGATTCTACTTTTCATTTTCCAAAGGAGATGTCAAAAATAAAAGGTGGAATCTGATTGGTTGCTATGGGCAACTAAGCCAGTTCTACTTTACACCAGTTTGATAAATCTCCCCAAACATTTTTACAAATTTGCTCATCTCTAGTGACTAGTCGTTAGTTACCTAGGTTCTGCACATGCCATAAAATTGATGGTTACTCACTGAGATTGAAATGGTTTACACGTAAAGACATTTCTAAAGAAATGTTATCCAGACATCTGTGTACAAGTTGTGTACTGTCCATAGCCGCACAGAAAAGTGCTTCTGTCCAGTGCAGGGGAATGTCCACTGTAACTACTGATGTCATTGGGGGTTTTTTTTGCCTTTTTTGTACTGAGTTAGGGAATCATGACAGAGGACTAGTGATGATCGAGCACCCCGAAGTTCAGGTGCTCGGATGCTCTGGCCGAACACTAGGTGGTGCTCGAGTGCTTGGCCGAGCACTCGAGTACAGTGGAAGTCAATGGGAGAAGACCAGGCACCTCCTGCTCTGCAGAGGTGAGGGTGTCTGGTCCATAGGGAAACTTCAGAAAATGGTGGAAACACCACAGAAATGGTTAGGGAACAGCATGGGGAGGATGTCTGGATGCATCTTGGACTCCGAAGTCGCTGCTATTAAAGATGATGTCCGACTATTATTCCCAATATTGTTGGGAAACATAGATTTACTTGTACGTTAAGTGGAATTTCTGCCAAAAATTACACGGATGAGGCACTCCCATACAACAGGTATATCATATAAAGGAGGGCCTCATTCACATTGTGGTATAATTGTGGGACTCCGACACTCATAAAGCCTATGCACTAAGTGAAAGGGCTGCCAAAAATTACAGGCAATCCAATACATCCTTTATTACACATAAAGTAGGGCATCAGACACACCCATAAAAAATTATTATTGATGGCCTGCTGCTGACACTCAAGAACAATAGGGGTGACCTTCTGCTGCTGAGCAGACCGTCCAAAAAATGTAAAAGTGACACTCTGCTGCCGAGCTGACCGTTCAAAAAATTTAAGGGACACATGCTGCTGCCACCGCGCCGCTAAGAGTCACTGACGACTGTTTCTTTTTTCGCTATCTGCCGCGGGAGGCTGGGGCCCCCCAGCGGCATGTGCCGCGTCGGTCGTTCCACTCTCGCTCTCCGCAGTAATTCCATGTCCTATTGTGTTTATCTAAGTTGCTGCACTTAAAAAGCTTGAAGTTTGACCTTAGGATCGAGTTGGCTGTCTGCAGGGAGGTGAGCTACCACCTGTTGGAGCCCCTGCCTCTCGGTGCCTCCCGATGCTGTTCGTTCAGTGTCCTGGGGGCCGGAATCATTTACTTACAAAATTCGAGTGTTCAAACCAAGCCGGGTCGACTGAATACTTGAGCTCTAAATAATGGAATCGGACTCCATGCTGCTGCCACCGTACTTTATCAAACTGTCCCAAATTTAAAGGGGTTGGCCACCTTGTTAGCACTTATTAAAGCTCTAAAGAAAGCAGGGAGACAATAAACTTCCTAATATATCTTCTGCAGCAAATCTGCCTGGTTCGCTTGCTATTGGCAGCCACACCCCCTCTGTGCTGCTCTCACACCTGCCTGTCTCGTCCATGCCTGCACGTGCACTAGTCCATGGAAGGAGTCTGCTGCTCCTGGGTCCTAAAGGCACCCTGCTTGTGTCAGAGAAGTTTCCTTCTGCTGTGACTGCAGTTCTGACTATACAGGTCTGAAGGGGCTTAGCAGAGAAACTTGTTAGAAGCTGAAATAAAGAAACTTTGCAAGAGGAAGAGGGACTGAGGAGAAGCTGTGATGGACCTCACTGACTTCAGTGATGTAGCAGTGCCAGGAAGGTGCTGTGGACAACAAAGTGTGAGCAATCCTAGTGTCTGTCCTGTCTATGACCACTCTGCAATGTGATCTTATCACAGACATGTTTATTCCAGCCAGACCAACAGGTCAGGAACTTTAACCCCTTCTGAGCTGTCAGTATGGCTGAGGTCAGTGATATCAGCAGCAGTCACTGATGTCCTCTGTAAATATGTGCCCTCTCCTTCCTGCACACTGTATATAGTGATATATGATGCCCCCAATACAGTGATATGTGATCACCACTTTATACTGTATATAGTGATGTGTGACCCCCTGTATACAGTAATAGTTGACCCCACCACCACCATACACTGTATATACTGATATGTGACCCCCCACCACTGCATACAGAGATCTGTGAACCCCTGTACAGTGACCCCCGTTATACTGTATATACAGATGTGTGACCCCCTGTACATTATATATAATGATGTGTGACACCCTGTACACTGTATATAGTGATGTGTGACCCCCTGTACATTATATATAGTGATGTGTGAACTCCTGTACATTATATATAGTGATGTGTGAACTCCTGTACATTATATATAGTGATGTGTGACCCCCTGTACATTATATATAGTGATGTGTGACCCCCCTGTACATTATATATAGTGATGTGTGACCCCCCCTGTACACTGTATATAGTGATGTGTGACCCCCTGTACATTATATATAGTGCCGTGTGACCCCCTGTACATTATATATAGTGATGTGTGAACTCCTGTACATTATATATAGTGATGTGTGACCCCCTGTACATTATATATAGTGATGTGTGAACTCCTGTACATTATATATAGTGATGTGTGACCCCCTGTACATTATATATAGTGATGTGTGACCCCCTATACTTTATATATAGTAACCCCCCTGTACGTTATATATAGCTATTTGACTACACTCATTTTCCCTTTTTTCCCCAGATGAAGGGTAGTCATATATTCATAGATAATTGATGGGCTGTCAGCTGGGAGCAGGTCGTATGATGATAGACAGGAGGCTCCTCTGTATGTCAGTAGATCGATTTGTGTAGTCCGTGCACCTAAACAGAAATCTATGACAGCTCAGAGCTGTCATAGATTTCTGGCTTCATTTGAGTCAGAAAACTGGTGAAAATGAACATAAATTTGTTGGGGTGACTGGTCACGCCCTGTCTCTGCCATTGTCACGCCCTTTAAAAAAAAACACAGTTAAAAATTTGCAAACACATAGAGGGAGATTTATTAAAACTGCTGTAAAGGAAAACTGGCTTAGTTGCCCATAGCAACCAATCAGATTCCACCTCTCATTTTCCAAAGGAGCTTTGAAAAATGAAAGGTGGAATCTGATTGGTTGCTATGGGCAACCAAGCCAGTTTTCCTTTACACCAGTTTTGATAAATCTGTCCCATAGTTTGCAACTTTTTAACGGCACTTTTAAGGAACAAGGGAAATGATAACTCCCCCCCTCACTCTGTTTTTGGCTTACATCTAGTGGCACAACTAGAAATGAGCCCCACAGCAAATTTATGAAAAGGGTAACACCCCCCCCCTTTACTGTTGGGACTGGGGCGTTCTTTCTATTGCTATGTCTGTACAACAGTTATTCACTGATAACTGGGTTATTGATATTGTCTAAGGGGCTCTTGTCTCTATGGGAACACAGGTGGGAGGGGAGGTCATGTGAATGCTCCTCTAGACATGCTTGCTGCAGTGCATGCTGGGATTTTTACTTTCACTTTGCAGCTGCTCGTCCCACACAGCCTGTCTGAGGGAGCTCCTCCAGGGAAGTGTGTCATGGTGAACAGGTTAGATAAATGACATACAGCCAGTACATGTCACCTTAGAAATACTTCATAGTGTTGGCTATTGTCTGGGGGAACTTTGGATTTTTGATACTTAGGGTGGCCAACCCCTTTAAGTTTGACACTCTGCTGCCGAGCTGACCATAAAAAAAATTTAAGGGACACATGCTGCTGCCACCGCACTTTATCAAACTGTTCCAAATTTAAGGGTGACATTCTAATGCTGAGCTGACCGTCCAAAAGAATTATATTCTTGATGTGACATTCCGCTGCATAGCAGACTGTTAAAAATTTTCAAGTGTGACACGCTAATGCCGAGCTGAGCGTCCAAAGAAATTATATTCTTCATGTGACATTCCACAGAAGAGCAGACCGTTAAAAATATTTAAATGTGACACGCTAATGCCAAGCTGACCGTCCCAAAAAATTATATTCTTCATGTGACATTCCACTGCATAGCAGACCGTAAAAAATATTTAAATGTGATACGCTAATGTCGAGCTGACCATCCAAGAGAATAATATTCTTCATGTGACATTCCGCAGAAGAGCAGACCGTAAAAAATATTTAAATGTGATACGCTAATGCCGAGCTGACCATCCAAGAGAATAATATTCTTCATGTGACATTCCGCAGAAGAGCAGACCGTTAAAAATTTTCAAGTATGACACGCTAATGCCAAGCTGACGTCCAAAAAAATTATATTCTTGATGTGACATTCTGCTGAAGAGCAGACTGTTAAAAATATTTAAAGGGTTTCTGTCACCGATTTTTTCGGTATGAATCAGGCTGACATTAGAGATGTGCTAATGTCACCTGATTCCAAATATATATCTGTTTTATTGACTGGTGCCCCCATTTTTATATAAAATGAATTATTTTATACTAATAAGGCCTCTAGGTGCAAGGGGCGTTACCCCTGCTCCTGGAGGCTCTGTTGATTGACAGGCCCAGGCAGAGAAGAAACACTCCATTCATGACCATGTGATCAGTCACATGGTTAGGATCACACAAACAGCCTGTCTCCTCCTAAACCATGTGACTGATCACATGGTCATGACATCATTGAAGGTCCTTGCAAGCTATGGTGAATGGAGTGTTTCTTCTCTGCCTGGGCCTGTCAATCAACAGAGCCTCTAGGAGCAGGGGTAACGCCCCTTGCACCTAGAGGCCTTATTAGCATAAGATATATATTTGGAATCAGGTGACATTAGCACATCTCTAATGTCAGCCTGATTCATACATGTGACACGCTAAAGCCGAGCTGACCGTCCAAAAAAATTATATTCTTGATGTGACATTCTGCAAAAGAGCAGACCATTAAAAATTTTCAAATGTGACACTCTAATGCCGAGCTCACCGTCCAAAAAAATTATATTCGTAATGTGACATTCCTCAGAAGAGCAGACCATTAAAAATTTTCAAGTGTGACACGCTATTGCGAAGCTGACCGTCCAAAAAAACTATATTCTTGATGTGACATTCTGCAGAAGAGCAGACCGTTAAAAATATTTAAGTGTGACACGCTAATGCCAAGCTGACCGTCAAAAAAATGATATTCTTGATGTGACATTCTGCAGAAGAGCAGACCGTTAAAAATATTTAAAGGGTTTCTGTCATCAGGTTTCACCATATTAAACCGGATGACATTTGCAATGTGCAAATGTCACCTGAGGTCTAATATGGTAATATTTTCAAGATCTGTGTCCCCGTTTTTGTTAAAAAGAAACTTTTGTAATATGCAAATTAACCTTACTAGGTGCAGGGGGCTGTAACCCTGCACCTAGTGGCGCCGTTTTCCCCACCTCCAGGAATGCGTCATCGCTGATGATTGACAGGGCCAGGCAGCTCCCTCTATCTGCTGCTGGCCCTGTCAGTGCTGCAAATCCCGCGCCTGCCTTCATTCGGCGCAGGCGCAGTGAGTGCAGCTGGCTGCCGGGCTCCTGGATTCCTCACTGTGCCTGTGCCGCCTTTTCTTCCGGGTGTAGTGTGATGTCATCGGCGCAGGCGCAGTGAGGAAGCTGGGAGCCCAGCAGCCAGCTGCATTCACCCAGCGCAGGCGCGGGATTTGCTACGCTGACAGGGCCAGCAGCAGATAGAGGGAGCTGCCTGGCCCTGTCAATCATCGGCAATGACGCGTTCCTGGAGGTGGGGAAAACGGCGCCACTAGGTGCAGGGTTACCACCCCCTGCACCTAGTAAGGTTAATTTGCATATTACAAAAGTTTCTTTTTAACAAAAACGGGGACACAGATCTTGAAAATATTACCATATTAGACCTCAGGTGACATTTGCACATTGCAAATGTCATCCGGTTTAATATGGTGAAACCTGATGACAGAAACTCTTTAAGTGTGACATGCTAATGCCGAGCTGACTGTCGAAAAAATGATATTCTTCATGTGACATTCTGCAGAAGAGTTAAGCGTTAAAAATATTTAAGTCTGACACGCTAATGCCGAGCTGACCGTCCAAAAAATTTAAGGGTGACACTTTGCTGCCGACCTTGTAGAAAAAAAAATTTAAGGGAGACATGCTGCTTAGCTGAACGTCTGAAACATTAGAAGTGACATGTAGCAAAGCTGAGCGTGTAAAACATTATGGAGTGCCTGCTGGTGAGCTAACAGGCCAAAAAATTATGTTGCAGGCCCAGCTGGTGAGCTAAGCGGCTTACAAATTCGAGTGCAGGCCCAGCTGGTGAGCTGAGCGGCTAACAAATTCGGGTGCAGGCCCAGCTGGTGGACTTCGAGGGCAGCCTAATAAGCTGTTTCATATGATGGAGGAAGAGGAGGAAGAGGATGAGAAGAGGAAGGGGTACATGATAATACAGTGTATTCAATACACCCTAAAAGCCTTATCAGTAATTATGCCCCCAGCGGCACTAAATACCCGCTCAGACAAAACACTGGCGGCAAGGCAGGCCAGCACCTCCAAGGCGTAGAGCGCCAGTTCGTGCCACGTGTCCAGCTTAGACACCCAATAATTATACGGTACAGAGGGATCGCTGAGGACGTTGACACAGTCAGCTACGTACTCCTTTACCATCTTCCAAAACTTTTCCCTCCTTGTCACACTAGGCCGCTCATCAGGGTGAGGCTGCTGGCGGGGTGTCATAAAACTGTCCCAGGCCTTGGAGAGTGTCGCCTTGCCTTTGTTGGAACTGCTGTGTGTTCCCCTCGTCTTCCCTCCTCGGGTGGCCAAGGAACTACATACTCTCCTGCCAGCGTTGTCAGATGGAAATTTGTGGAGCGATTTTTCGACAAGGGCTTTCTGGTATTGCAACATTTTACTTGTCCTCTCCACCACAGGAATGAGAGATGGGAAGTTCTCTTTGTAGCGGGGGTCGAGAAGGGTGAACAACCAGTAATCCGTGTTGCCTAATATGCGTATAACGCGCAGGTCACGGGAAAGGCAGCCTAGCATGAAGTCAGCCATGTATGCCAGAGTCCCAATAGACAAGGCTTTGCTCTCCCCACCAGGAGCATGACTCTCAATATCCTCCTCGTCCTCTTCCTCCTCTTCAGCCCATCCACGCCGAAAAGATGGTGTAAACGTGGTATGCCTACCCTGTGTAGCGGTGGCAACCGTCTCCTCCTCCAATTGGCGCTGAGAAGACGAATCGATGGTGCTCTTGCTATCACCTTGTGTAGGGTCTTCCCCCATTTCCACCTCTTCCACATGCAGTGCATCGGCCTTTATTGGGAACAGTGAGTTTTGACAGTTGACTTGGCATGCATGCTTGGTACCTGCATCCCTGTATTAGTGGAGGCCTTTGAAGCACCATAAATGGCAAAAGGCAGAAGGGACCCAGCATGCATGTGGAACCAAACACCCCCTGATTATACGGAAGCCAAGGTTGGCACATAACAGGTAGGAAATAGTGTTAGGTTCCCGTTCTACAGAGATCACCTTGACGATTTGGTGGACGGGCCCAGATAATTTTGTACAAAATATATTTGCCAAGAATCTCTAATTTACTAAACAAGCATAGCATTAGCTCCAGAATACCTCATATCTCTATGGCATTTTGTGCTTTATCTGGTTAGCAGTGTGCTGTTGCATTGTATGTATTTTCCTTTCCATGTGTCGGATCATGCTGGTGGTGGTCAGGTTGCTGGTGTTTATGCCCCTGCTCATCTTGGTATGGCACAGGTTACAAATTACAATCCGTTTATCGTCATCACTTTCCTCAAAAAAACGCCAGACTGCCGAACACCTAACCCTTGGCAAGGGAGCTGGCTTCAAGGGGCTACTCCGGGGAACAGTTGCGGGCCTGGTTGTCGTGGCCTGCCTTCTCCCTTTTTCCACCCCACTGCCTCTTCCAGCCTGTTGCGCTGCTGCGGATCCTTCCCCCTCTGTCCTGCTTGCCGCCTTCCCAGGTTGGGTCAGCTATTTCGTCTTCCACCACCTCCTCTTCCACATCCTCACTCTGCTCCTCCTCCTGACATGGTGAACTAACAAGAACCTGACTTAACTGCATCTCATCCTCATCCACAACCTCTTGAGACACTAATTGCCTTTAACTTTTTGGCAACTGTGTCTCATCATCATCATCCACCTCGGGAGAAAATACTTGTCGTTCCCCACCGTCATCGTCTTCAGACTGTGTTTGCTCAATAGGTTGGGAATCAGGGCACAAAATCTCCTCATGTCCCACTTCAAGCGGCCTTGGCGAGAGGCCCAAGCCAAGGGACGGTGATGGAAAAAAGCTCCTCGGAATATCCCAATGTGGGATCTCTTCTTTGCCCAGACTCTGCATGGTGGGAGGAAGAAGGATCAGGGTGAGGATGCGGTTGCCCAGACTCTTGGCTACTGAGACTGGACTTTGTGGAAGAGGGGGTGGTGCAGAACCGACTGGAAGCATTATCAGCTGAAATCCAACCGACTACCTGCTCGCACTGCTTGCGCCGCCCTCCAAACTGTGACATGAAGCTAGGAGTTTTGGATGACTTTGTTTCTTGGGCTCTGCCAGCAGGCACAGTTTCACCGCGCCCAGAGCCATGGCCTCTGTGTTCACCATCAGCAGCACGCCCACTTCCCCGTCCCTTAGTGCTCGCCATGCGCATATTGCATAGTATATATGCAACTTGGTCACAACTACAGTACTGCAGATTTTAATTAACTGTATGATCAGAAAAATTAAAACGAATGTCCAATATTCTGAATGCGGTAACGTTATAGAGCAGCAGCAAATTAGGAACTGCGGCCTAACTTAACGGTATTAAATACGGAGGTAGGCTACAGAGACTTTTGAACGGTTGTAATATGCTGTGCACCTAGCGTTACTGACAGGGCACACTTGGCTTTTTTTTTTACACCCAAAAAAATAAAAAAAAGTAGTACTTCACAATGGACTTTGGTCTGTTTGGAACAGCGACAATCTTTCTACCTACCCAAATCCTGTCCCTATTGTTTAATTGAACTGCAGCAGCAAATGAGGAACTGCGGCCTAAATGAACGGTATTAAATATGGATGTCAGCTACAGAGACTTTTGAACGGTTGTAATACGCTGTGCACCTAGCGTTACTGACAGGGCACACTTGGGGTTTTTTTGCCACCCAAGAAAATTAAAAAAAGACGTACTTCACAATTGACTTTTGAACAATGATAGTAACACTGCCTATACAAATTCTATCAATTCGCAAATGTTATACAGCAAGACGCAAAAGAAGTACTGCGGGCTTAACAGCAGAAATTATAGCAAAGTATGTCAGATATATAGTATACAGAGAGTATCCTACAGCATGCAGTAGCAGCACATGTGGCATTAATGGCAGGCCACCTAGTGCTATTTTCACCACCTTTAAAGTCCTCAAATGTCAGTAAATAAAGGTTTGTGACAGATATAATAGCCCTTACAAGGGATTTTGGGTCTTTTTTGAGCGATTTCTATGCCTGCCTAGCGTGCTTTTCTCCCTACACTCTCTGTCCCTCCTTGCTGCAACTCTCCCTGTCCAACATTGGCCAGGTCACATGTCACCGGGTGCTTTATAGCACCCGATGACACGTTCCCGGCCAGCCAATCAGTGTAATGCCAGTAGCTAAGATGGCTACTGGCATTACAGTGAATGCCAGCACCTTCCTGCACGCTAATTGGCTAATTAGCGTGCGGGGAGGCGACTCGAGCATGGCGCTCGAGCACATGCGGTTTTCGGCCTAATACCGCGTGGACCCGAGCACCACCATGTTTGGCCGGATAGTGTTTTCGGAAAACATGTTCGCTGAACACTACAGAGGACCTTATATATGTCATGGGGGCCTTTGCTGTTTGATATATAATTTTCTAATACTATAGACTAAAGAAAAAACTACCATAATTGCCATTTAGCAGCTATAGTGAGTGACAGTGCAGATAAAGTAATTGCTATTATTTCCAGAAAAAGACATATTAGCAGAAATGAATCTGTAATTTGCTACACATCTCATTGTAGATTTATAGTATGTTATCTGTAGTTCTACCTAGATGTGTTCCTTGAGTCTGAAAATGTCTGAACTAGTAAAATATAAACAGTTTTATCCCATATAGTGAATACCATAATGGAAAAAAATAAAAATGCCCAAATAGCATTTTTCTTTATCACCTTGCTCCCGAAGTGGTACCAATGAAAGCTATAGGTCACCTCAGGAAATCCTTTCACAATGATATAGACATACTGCAAATACAAAAAGTTATGGGTGTCAGTATATAGTGATGCAAAAAAAAGATATATTTTTTTGTTATACTGTAGGTTTTTAAAATTTTTTTATAGTGGAACAGAGGTCATCATGCCATTTTTAGCACACACCATGAAAACAAAACCCAAAAAAAGCAATGGTAGAATTGTGTTATTTTCACCCCACAAATAATTCCCCCCTCCCATTTTAATACAAAATATAGTAAACTGAATAGCATAATTAAAACATGCAAGAAACAAGCTTATGGAAAAGGAAAAAAAAAAGTTAGGCCTGTTTCACACTTCCGGCACAGCCAGCCAGAACTTATGCTGGCAGTGTGAAACAGGCGTTATTCTTCTTGGAAGGTGGGGTAGAAAAACTAAAACGAAAAAATGAAAATTGTCCTGTCAAATAACTTGAGCACTCCTTAATAAACTGTGTTATAACCCTATTAATGGGGTTCTTGAGAAATTCATAAAATAAAATCACTGAAAATACTTAAATATTACTTTGTTCTAAATATATTCCTTCTTACTATCCAATAGTAATCCGTTCCCTCTTGATCTGTTATGTAACCTAGAAACTCACATCATCTATTTGCCAGGTTCCACAGCAATCAACCATTTATCCTAAAAGGGAAACAATGCCCAAATAATAACTCTTCTTATGGGTGATGCTATCTCTTTATGCTTCCAAATAAAAAAAAAAGAAAACTGGGATAACAAAGATATACAAACAATGGCATAAAAATGAATCACTTTCAATTCACCATTTTACAGTATGTACAATATTATATTTTTGAAAGTTTTTATTTAAAGTAGTTCTCTGGGAATTAATAAAATAAAATCACTGAACATATCACATACCTTTCATTAGTTCTAATAGTTTTTTCTTTTGTCTAGACATTTTGTCTAGGGAGCAATTATCAAGGAAAATAAAATGGCCGCCATTCTATTAGTACACACAAAACCTGTCCTAATCACACAGGAGGACAAGTTACTTCACAACACTGAGTTAAACAGCTGCCTTATCCTCCTCTCTACATGTCAGGGATTATGATCCTGAATACAGCTGATAAGATCTTCAGCTGAATCTCTGTAGAAATGGAGTCCATTAAGAGACATGAAGTACAGAGAGGATGGACAGGACAGACTGTGGTGATGTAGCCAACTACATTCAAATGCTGCTGCTGCTCATTATCCACACACAAAGTCCCTTCTCTCTTTACGTCAGCTGTCACAAGATAAACGTCATTCCTACAGAGATTCAGCTGAAGATCTTCTCAGCTGTATTCAGGATCATAATCCCTGACACATAGAGCAGAGAGGAGGATGAGGCAGCTCTTTAGCTCTGGGCTGTGAAGTAACATGCCATCCTGTATGATTAGAACAGGTTTTGTGTGTACTTATAGGACATGGGCTATTTTATTTCTTCTACTGATTGCTCCATAGGCAAAACAAGCCATTATAGCTAATGAAAGATATTTGTGAAAATATTTATAATAAGGTAATATGTAAGTATTTTCAGACATGCCACATGCAGAAGATTTCAGATGACACTGCTATTGTGGCTTGTGTAAAGGGAGGAGAGGAGGTTGAGTACAGAAACCTTTGTGGCATGGAGCCAGAGGAATAACTTGCTCCTAAATATCTCCAAGACTAAAGAGATGGTGGTGGATTTCC
This sequence comes from Rhinella marina, assembly GCA_900303285.1. Lineage (NCBI taxonomy): Eukaryota > Metazoa > Chordata > Amphibia > Anura > Bufonidae > Rhinella > Rhinella marina. Next base: position 77,529 of record ONZH01012859.1, read on the forward strand.
GTAAGGTCAGGCCACACATACCACCAGTTCAGATCAATGGGGTCGAGGTAGAGATGGTCAAGACCTATAGGTATCTGGGTCTGCATCTGGATGATAGATTGGAATGGTCAGCCAACACAATCATCCTCTATGGAAAGGGGCAGAGTCGGCTCTATTTCCTGAGAAGGCTGGGTTCCTTTAACATCTGTAGGAACCTCCTGCAGATGTTTTATCAGACTGTCGTGTCAACCTGTCTTTTTTATGCTGTGGTGTGTTGGGGAGGAAGCATTAAAAAGAGAGATAAGATGCAAGTGGACAAGCTGGTCAGGCGAGCAGGGTCAGTAGTAGGTGTTGAACTGGACTCTGTGGTCAAGGTGGCTGAGAGAAGGACTTTACATAAACTGTTGTCCATTATGGCTGAAGATGGGCATCCATTACATACCATCATCATGGACAATAGGAGCAAGTTCAGTGGCAGGTTGCTGTCACAGAACTGCTCTACAGACAGATTTAGGAGATCTTTTGTCCCGAGAACTATTAGGCTTTAGAAATCTTCCAATTTGAGCCGGAAGGCTGTTGAGGGAAACTGATGTCTTTTTTATTTTCTATCTTTTTTTTTTTAATTTATTTTTTCTATAGCTGTAATATTTTTAATCTTTTCATATTTTTACTTTATTTTTATTTTAGGTTATCATTATTTTTGTGTTACTGTGCTGTATTGTGTTGCTGCTACTGGTTGCTAAATTTCCCTTTGGGATCAATAAAGTTATCTATCTATCTATCTATCTATCTATCTATCTATCTATCTATCTATCTATCGATCTATCTATCTATTTTTATTTTATGAATTCCCTGAGAACCCCTTTAAGTAAAAACTGTAAAATGGTGCATATCTCTGCTCTCCCAGTGTTTTTGCTCTTTTAAATGAATTTTAAAAGCAAAAATAGATAGCATCACCTCTCACAGAAGAACAACAAGAAGAAGAGTTATTATTTGGGCATTGTTTCCCTTTTAGGATAAATGGTTGATTGCTGTGGAACCTGGCAAATAGATGATGTGAGTTTCTAGGTTACATAACAGAGCAAGAGAGAAAGGATTACTATTGTATCATAATGACCTGAGGGAAAATAGAATCTTACCGTTTTCAGAGATAGCAATTAATCATGTGCTTCAATGGCTAGCTAAGGCCGGCAGTGCTAACCTTTTATAGCCATACATAGAAAAGCTATAGTTATACTGAAATTGCTACATAAAATGTGGTCCTTCACTATTCTATCTTAGTTTTGCTGAAGATTCATGGAGTAAAGACTGAATCAGGTCATGCTGCACTTTATGTTGAGGGTTATTTTCAATCATTTTACTAAGTCCATTAACCATGCCCACATCTAATCTTTTTGTCTCCTGACAAAATGGTCATTTATAAAACTATGTTATGGTGTAACATTGATTAGGCTCTATTCAAATTTCTGATAAAATGTAAGTATTTCTGCTCAGTTACAGGAGCAGAAAAGCAAAACTATTGGAGCTATGGATCTGTCCTGTGACAGACATCGGCAGTGTCCAGTGGATCCATTGACTTATAATTTGTTCATCATTTCAACTCTTCAACCTATTTTATTCCTTCAAATATGAATTTCCAACTGAAGCTCCTAACGAAAGCTCCAATTAAAATGTGAACAGAATCTAAGATTTCAATAAAAGATTAAATTAGTGAGTGCTAAATAGAGCATCCAAAATCGGAGTTTGGAGACTATCTCCTCCAACTGAAACTTACACCGTGTGGAGCGCTGTATTTGTTACCATCAACCAATCAGCATTGCCCATAATGGTTATAAGGTGAAGGAGACTGATAGCAGCAAACAAAGCGTGTTCCAAATTCCTTTGAGTTGCATGACAGGCAAAACATACAGCACCCCAGTCCCCCCAAACTCTTTTTCTGGAAGCTGAGTTTTTCTAGTATTATAGGGATATTCCCATCTCAGACATTGATGGCATATCACTAGGCCATGACATCAATATTGGATAGGTGTGGGTCCCAAAATAGCTGAGTGCTGGCTCAGGTATTTCCAGAAGACCTCTAGAGGTGTATGAAGAGGTGGCATGCATGCGCGGTGCGCTCTCTATTCACCACTATGAGGGCTCACTTGCCTAGTTTTGGAACTCCTATAGCAATGAATAATGAGCATGCTACACATGCACTGTGTGCTCACCACTTCGGGGGCCCATTTCTAGCCCATCTTATAGCATACTTTACCCTTAAACAATAATTGAGTTATTCTGCTGATTCTTCTGTCAAGGACAAAGTACATACTCAAAGACTTGCCTTTTCTTTCCAGAATTTGGCAGAAAGGCTACTTCAATGTCAGTATCTTGTCAGTTTTCTCAAAGATTCACTAGGGTTAGAAATGAGCTATGTGGGGGTTTGCTGGTTTGCCTATCTGTGATTTCTAATGTTGAGCGAATTGAAGTGTCCGAAGTGGACATCAATCCGAATTTCAGGGAAAATTCGATTTGCTGCGAAGTTGAATTTCTTTATGCTTTGTAGTAACAAATTGATTTTCCCTGAAATGGGGAAACAAAAATAAAATTCCTACTCACCTCATCCGTTTGAGCCCGAAGAGGCGGCACCCACCATCTTGATTGAAGATCACATGCGAAATCGCATGTGCGTTGACGTATGAGGTCACCATGCCAGCCGACGTGATGACGTCATCACGCGCCGCACGATATTTTGCACTAGATCTTCAATCGAGATTGCATTGATGGGCTCTTCTCAATCAAATAGATGAGGTAAGTATGATTTTGTTTATTTTTTTAAATTATAGACCTTAATATTAATGTCAGATTCCACGATCAGCGATGAACGTGTCATCTGTGAGGTACAATGATGGGGAGTGGTGCAATCACTGTTTCCTGTCATTGCACCCACTACTGCAGCCAAATTGAATTTTCACGAACTTTGCTCAACACAAGTGATTTCCATCAGTGATTTTGAACCAAAACCAGGAGCATCTCTAAACAAAGAACAGGTGCAGAACTTTCTCTAAGGGCTTGTTCACACGAACATTGTGCGTCCATGGCCGTATTGCAGCAGATCCACAATACACGGGCACCTGCCGTGTGCACCCCACATCATGGATCGCGGACCCATTCACTTGAATGGTCTGCAGTCACGGAGATGCAGTGCGGTGTGGAACAGAGGTACGAATCGGAACCCCACGGAAGCACAATTTTTTGCGGTGTGGACAGTTGGATGTGGATCGTGGACCCCATTGAAGTGAATAGGACCGCGATCCACATGTGGAAGCACCACAGTAGGTGTCTGTGCATTGCGGACCGCAATTTGCGTTCCACAGCACAGACACAAGCCCTTATGTCTTATGCTGTGGATGACCCAATCCTGGTTTTGGCTCATAATCACTGATGGAAATCACTGACTAAAACACTGACGTGTGAATGAGGCTTTATACAGTATTAATATAGTATGTAGCGCAGATTTCAGACTCAACATGATCAGGAAATTTTTTTTTTTAAATGAGTGTGATAGTTATATAATAGTCATCCTTTGCTAACTAGTGGTTTATTAATTCATGCTTTGTAATCATTGAGTGTGCCTTTTGTAAAATTGTGGCATAGAGCTGTGGAAATGCAGAGCTGCAAGGGAAGGGAGAAACCAGTAGCCTCAACCTCAGATTACCTTAGACGTCCCGTAACCAGTCTAGCTAAATTGTTGTCACAGATCACAGCTCTGCCCTAATGAAGCTGAGCTAAAGACCAGCCAAGGAGCAAGATTTGTGGAAAAGAAATAGCGGGTAATCATCCCATAGAGGTATTGACTATTGATTGCCATTTTGAGACTAGGACTGGGTAATTCCTCTAATAATATCTTTTAGGACTTCCTATGGTCTGTAAGAAGTAAAAACCGAGATAAACCTCATTGACCACACACTTAGTAAAACCTTTGATTATGTCTTCCCATGGGAATTTATTTTTGGAACATGTTAGGAGAACATGACGGTATGGAATGCAATCTCTTAACGTATAATCCTGCATTAAAAAAATCTCGTAGTTAACAAATGAAAGTTTCTATTACTTTCAATTGATTTCAAACTTTTGAAATTGCTTTGAATATAAATTGCCAGATGTCTGTTAAAATATAACCACAGTATTTATGGAACTGCTGTGTCGTGTTAAAATACCCTTAAGTTGCTTCGAGGCTGACTAGTGGACTTTAGTCATGCTCTGTGCACATTTTTCTCTGGGCAAATGTTTTAAATAAGTAGCATCCCTTCGGAGGAATGCAATATTTCCTTAGGAGAAGGCAATGGCAGAACTGTAATGAAATAGCATATGCACACATTTATCATATTCCTAAGTGTTGTTTACTTGAAAAATGTTAGAAGATTACTTGGTATGGCAGGTATTCTGTGTAGAGAACTAATTTGTAGTCTTGACTCGGCATACTACAGACATCTTTTAAATACACATTTGAAAACAGCAGATTTCATAATGAAGACCACTGTTACTAAAGCCTCATTTTTCTTATTCTTTTCAGGCTCTTATCCCAGACTCTCCCTGAGCTTCAAATTGAAAAGAAATATTGGGTACTTTATACTTCAGACCTATATGCCGTCTATTCTGATTACTATATTATCCTGGGTATCATTTTGGATAAACTATGATGCATCAGCAGCAAGAGTTGCCCTTGGTATGGTATCATTTTGTGTTCATGCACTTAAAAGCAGTCCTTGAACTCCAAGGTGATTTTAGATTAAACCATCAAACCTTATACACTTATACACTTATACAACCTCATAAGAGGTTGCTGTAAAAAAGAAACAAACATACAGTACAAAGTAATGGTAAATGATTATATAAGTATATTGGTAGCATTTCCATAATTTTTCTTTAAAAACTCAAAAATGTAATGTATAAACTGAAAAAGTGCTTGAAATTTCACATTACTTTGAATTACTGAACTAATATTTAGTGACATAACCATTGTTTCTGAGAACTGTTTGATATCTGTGTTGCATGTAGTCAACCAACTTCTGGCACCTCTGAACAGGTATTCCAATCCAGGACTATTGTACCGCATTTTTTATGTCACCCCACAAGTTCTCTATAGGACTTAGGTCAGGGCATTGGGCTGGCCATGTCATAATCTCAATCATGTTTGCTTACTGGTGTGTTTAGGGTCATTGTGGTGTTGAAACATGACATTTCAAGGGTATTTCTTCTTAAACACAAGACAAAATGATTTCCTCAAGTATATTGATATACTCAAACTGATCCTTAATCCCTCATATGTAAAAAATAGACCCAACATCATGGTTTGAGAAACATCCCCATTAGCATTGAACGAATCGAGTTTCGGGTCACCGATCCGAAGTTGATTCAGTCAAACACTTCAATTTTAAAGCTCCATACAGCATTAAAATATATTGGCTCTGTGGAGCCAAACTTTGTTTCCCCCAAAGTTGCACAAGACTTCAGAATAAATTCGGTATTCATTTCTGCATCGTTTAAAATTAGGAATCCAAAGTTGAGTTTGGTACCCGCTGGTACCTCGGTACCAAACCCGTTTACAGATTCCTAATTTTAAATGTTTTTAAACATGCAGAAATGAATACTGAATTAATTCACTAAAGTCTTGAGGAACTTCGGGTGAAACAGTTTGTCTACGCGTAGGCAATACATTTGAATGCTTACGGAGACAGGTCTCGGACAGCATTAAAGCAAAGTGTTTACACTGCTCGACTTCGAATCTATGATCCGAAGCTCGATTCACTCAAGCCTTTAATCCCCACATCATGATTTTTGCACCACCATGCGTTACTGTTTTCACAGTGTACTGTGGCTTGTATTCAGTCCTCGGGGTTTGTCTCACGTATTGTCTGTGACCAGTAGACCCAAAAAGAACGATTTTTCTTTAATCATTCCACTGAATGCTGTGCCCTTTCTTTTTCGGCCAGTCATTGTGTTCCTTGGCAAATTGTTACCTTTTCAGGACATGTCTGTTTTCCAACAATGGGACTTTACAGGGAGCTCTTGCTGGAAAATCTTCTGATTATAGCAGTACTCGCTGGTATCTTTATATCTTTGATCTTTCTGGAGCTGATCATTGGCTTAGCCTTTGCCATTTTTGTAATTGTTTGATTCTTCAAACCATTTCAGGTTTTGGTTGCCACTTCAAGGCATTTGAGATTTTTTTTAGCTGAGCAGCCTATAATTTGATGCATTTCTCTATATGTTTTTCCCTCTCCAAAACTTTTAATCAAATTATGTTCTTCATCAGAACAATGTCTAGAAATTAGAACCACCTATTTTCCCCAGTATTTCAGAAGGAAATGCACCATAACCAACATGTGCAACATTTGCCACCCACCCTAAATAAGGACCAAAATTGACGCCTATTATTCCACAGAATAATTCACCAATCTAACTCCTCACTTCTATTATTTTGAACAAGTCCTTTTCATATACCGTATTTTTCGCTTTATAAGACGCACCTGAAGATAAGACGCACTCCAGATTTTAGAGTAGGAAAATGAGAAAAAAATATTTTTCATCAGACCTCATATCAGACCCCCCATAAATTTCAGGACATCACATCAGACCCCCATCAGACCTCAGATCAGCCCAGTGTGCCCCCATCAGACCTCAGAACAGCCCACTGTGCCCCCATGAGACCTCAGAACAGCCCAGTGTGCCCCCATGAGACCTCAGAATAGCCCAGTCTGCCCCATGAGACCTCAGATCAGCCCACTGTGTCCCCATCAGACCTCAGATCAGCCCAGTGTGCCCCCATCAGACCTCAGAACAGCCCAGTATGCCCCATCAGACCTCATATCATCCCAGTGTTCCCCCATCAGACCTCAGAACAGCCCAGTGTGCCCCCATCAGACCTCAGATCAGCCCAGTGTGCCCCCATCAGACCTCAGATCAGCCCAGTGTGCCCCCATCAGACCTCAGATCAGCCCAGTTTATCCCCATCAGACCTCAGATCAGCCCAGTGTGCCCCCATCAGACCTCAGATCAGCCCAGTGTGCCCCCATCAGACCTCAGATCAGCCCAGTGTGCCCCCATCAGACCTCAGATCAACCCAGTGTACCCCCATCAGACCTCAGATCAGCCCAGTGTGCCCCCATCAGACCTCAGATCAATCCAGTGTGCCCTTATCAGACCTCAGATCAGCCCAGTGTACCCCCATCAGACCTCAGATCAGCCCAGTGTGCCCCCATCAGACCTCAGATCATCCCAGTGTGCCCTTATCAGACCTCAGATCAGCCCAGTGTGCCCCCATCAGACCTCAGATCAGCCCAGTGTGCCCCCATCAGACCTCAGATCAGCCCAGTGTACCCCCATCAGACCCCAGAACAGCCCAGTGTGCCCCCATCAGGCCTCAGATCAGCCCAATGTGTACCCATCAGACCTCAGAACAGCCCAGTGTGCCCCCATCAGACATCAGATCAGCCCAGTGTGCCCCCATCAGACCTCAGATCAGCCCAGTGTGCCCCCATCAGACCTCAGATCAGCCCAGTGTACCCCCATCAGACCTCAGATCAGCCCAGTGTGCCCCCATCAGACCTCAGATCAATCCAGTGTGCCCTTATCAGACCTCAGATCAGCCCAGTGTGCCCCCATCAGACCTCAGATCAGCCCAGTGTGCCCCCATCAGACCTCAGATCATCCCAGTGTGCCCTTATCAGACCTCAGATCAGCCCAGTGTGCCCCCATCAGACCTCAGATCAGCCCAGTGTGCCCCCATCAGACCTCAGATCAGCCCAGTGTACCCCCATCAGACCCCAGAACAGCCCAGTGTGCCCCCATCAGGCCTCAGATCAGCCCAATGTGTACCCATCAGACCTCAGAACAGCCCAGTGTGCCCCCATCAGACATCAGATCAGCCCAGTGTGTCCCCATCAGACCTCAGATCAGCCCAGTGTGCCCCCATCAGACCTCAGATCAGCCCACTGTGCCCCTATCAGACCTCAGAACAGCCCAGTGTGTCCCCATCAGACCTCAGAACAGCCCAGTGTGCCCCCATCAGACCTCAGAATAGCTCTGTCTGCCCCTATCAGACCTCAGATCAGCCCACCCAGCACCATAAAAATAAAATAAAAACCTCTCTTACCTGTCCTGCGCAGCGGCTCCGCTCCGGCGCTCCTCTGGCTTCTAAGGCTGGCGCTGCACTGTCATCTGACTGCGTGCAACATCAGGTCATAGTGCGCAAACTACATCCTGACGCTGTACGCAGTCAGGACAGTGCAGCGTTGGCCCAGGAAACCAGAGAAGCGCCGGACCCGGAGCGGATCCGCGGCGCAGGACAGGTAAGAGAGGTTTTTATTTTATTGTTATGTGGCTGGGTGGGCTGATCTGAGGTCTGATGGGGGTGCCGCAACTAAAACATACAAGTGAGCGCTTCCATAATGGAAGCGCTCACTTGTATTCGATTTATAAGACGCACCGCAATTTCCCCCCTACTTTTGGGGGGGGGAAGTGCATCTTATAAAGCGAAAAATATGGTAATGATTCAATTACTCAGAATGAGTGACATGCATGTCCTAATTGTGGGGTCTGTTTTTTATTACTGTATTACTCTTAGAAGTACTTTAATTTATGTGATATGTTGAAATATCACTTCTTCCAAAAATAGTGTTTTCTCAGGTTAACGATGTTGGACTGCTATTTTATAAACACTACTGTTCAAAAAATAGTCAGTTGGGCATGCGTGCGGCCACTCCCTTCATTTCTATGGGAATTCTGGAGATAGCTGAGTACAGCGCATGTGCGTCTGGCTACTCCGTTTATTTCATGGGGGCTGTAGGGGATACGGGGCTTCCATTTTCGTGATAGTTCCTCCACTGATGTAATAGTTATCCCATATCCTATAGCTAGGGGATAACTTAATCTAACCGGGATACCCCTTTAATTTTTATTTTGGCCCTATGTACAGCTATAGGGAATGACCCCTAGTGCATCTGCTTCAAACACAAAAAACAATGCATAATGCTGCACTGTTTTCACTCCAGCCCTGTAGGTGTCATTCGCAGCCATACAAGCCTTGCATGTCAGGTTGAAGCCAAGAACAAAAATAAGGAAGGACTCAGCTGTACACCCAGTGTGTACAAAGTGAACAACTAGTATGATGGGAAGTATAGCAGTTGTCTATAGTAATTGAATATATTTCATGTTATTTTATTTTCCACAGGTTTTTTAAAGCAAGAACTACTGTAGTTTTGATAAATCTCCCCTATTTTGTTTTGTAAATGGTACTTATATATTTTAACTTCATTGTACGTATACCATTATACCTCTATGTTGTCAGTCCACATAACATGATCTGGAAAGCAGAAACTAATCTCATCTTTAACCATATACAGTGAGTGGGGTACATAGCATAGCGGTGTTATCTGTTACTAAGATGTGTACATAAGTGGCACTGATGTACATCCACCTTTACTCTGCATGCCGATTCCCATGAATTCACAATGGTTGAAGGTTTGAAAGATTTAGGGGGATGGGGTTGTTTTATATTTGTTATGGTGATCTACTGTTTAAAGGGAGTCTGTCACCTCATTTTCACCTATATAGCTAACAGCAGTGCTCCACAGACGATTGCATACACATCTCAGACATACATTTGTGCACTGTGTGTGTGTATTCCTCGTTCAGAAAAAGCACTTTTATTCTGCAGGAAAACAGCTCCCAAGTGCCCGGCTCTGCTGCTGCAAACCAGACTGGAGGGGGGAAGGCAGCTTTAGCTGCTCATATCTTGGGATTAGTAGCAGATAGAACAATTCTGACCTTCTTTGAAAGCTGACATTCCAAGCTTTAAAATGATACCAAAATCACAGCATCAGCAGCAGCTGTTAGAGTCGAGCACTTGGGAGCTGTTTTCCCGCAGAATAAAAGTGCTTTTTCTTGACATGTAATACAGACACACAGTGCACACAGGTATGTCTGAGATGTGTATGCAATCTTCTGTGGGGCAGTGCAGTTAGTTATATAGGTGAAAATGAGGTGACAGACTCCCTTTAATAGTGTTTAAATTTACTATAAGGCTGAACTATACAATTCATATTAAAAACTAAAACATGGAATTTGATTTGGAAAAGACATCTCACCATGCATCAACATTCCCAATCCAACTTAAGTACACTCAGGTAGTTTTATTAATGGTTTTAAGCCACAAAAATAGTGTAAAAATATGGAAATCATGCATATGCAACTTGCCGGATAACAGGCTGAACTGGATGGAAATATGTATTTTTTCAGCTTTATAAACTATGTTACTGTGTCACATGCCATATTTGTATTGTTCTTTGCAACTTTTTACATTTCTCAACACTTTTCAAAAGTGGTGAGTAAAGTGGGTGGGATTGAGTGGGAGGAGCATCACCTCCCATCACTCAACAGAATTACTATAATTTCCGACAAAAACTGGCATAAATAATAGCTGAAATATATGCCAGCTCATCCTGGCATGCATTTCAGTTTCTGGCACACAGACAACCAGAGAATGCACTAAATTTATCATCAGTCCTATGCCTCTTATTAAATGTGACACATCTTACCCTAGCGTAATTCATACTAAGACCAATGTATGAAATACCAGTCTTTGTAAATCTGCCCCACTATGTGTCACAGAACTAGCATATCAAATACCAGCAGTTCCTGTGTGGATATGTCTTTGAGCAAAGACTTGTGTTTAATCTCTTCGGCTTCTGAACCATTTCAATGATTTATGGCACACCAGGTCACTTCCAACCTTAAATTAGAATCATTGATATCTTTAGTACCTATAGCTCAGCCTGGTAATTTCCTACAGAATCTAGTTTCTGCAGTAGTAATGTTTAATATTCAGTTTTCTTACTGTGCTGAATGAACTGAATTAGAACATTAGAACATTTGACAGATTGATTAGAAAACACAGCTCAATAAAAGCTAACAAAATGCCAGCACCGGGCAAAATCGTTTACATTTGCAGTGACAGTTTTACAATAGAATTAACTATACAATAAATAATACCAACATTAGCAAAATGCAATGCTATATTGTCCGAATGTCAACAATCCCTAGTGATAGTATTCGTCATTTTACTGCCTCACTTGAATATCTGCATCTTTGCATTTTAGAACTATGCTGCACATCATATTTTTATGAAAATTCATACATTTTGATCTTATAATTAGCATTGTGCATTATTCAGTATAAAAAGGTTTTTATATCAGTTTAACCCAGATTAGTATAGGACAGACACAAAATAACCTAGAGCAGTGTTAAAAAAGAAATTGAACTTCATATAAACTGTGTAATCTTCATGCTTTATTTTATTCCTTGCTGTGACAAGTAACAGCAGTACAGAATGTATTTTGGTGCAAAGATATTGTAGCTTGGAAGAAATGGTGCACATAAGAAAGATCAATGTCTAAATCGTTATGGAGATGTTTGATTGTCCGGCCTTGTTTACACAGTGCAATTTGGTGCAGTTTTTGTTTCATTCCTCTAGTAAATCCTTCACTGGTGTCAAGAGGAGCCTATGTACAATAGACGTAGGCCATGTGATAGCTATGAGACCCATAAATCTAGGAATCCAATGATCTGCATGAACAGCAGAAGGTCCAGTGAGTGGAATAAACAGAAGATTGCCCCTGTGAAGCAATAGTATATGGGTCTCTTGATGGACAACAGCTCATTTGTCAGGAGCAAGGTGATCAGCAAGGTGATCAGCAAGGTGATCATCATAGAGTTCATCTGGACATTCACTATGCAACTGCTATAGGGTCCTTGGAGAGAGGGAGCTCAGTCATCGATAGGTCATATTCCCTTTGCTCTAAGGTAGCCAAGAACTGAATTCTCCTCTCCATATGGATGAATTACTCTCAAATAAGTGGATGGATAACTGTCACAAAAGTCATGGAAAGAGTACCAGAGGGAACCAGAACCAATCCTGGTGTCTCTTTTCTACTGGGTGGCAAAACATGGCAACATAATGGAGGGGGGAGATGATTTGATTTCCTGACCTATATGTACATTGAACCAGGACATAGCTTCATTTTCAACCAGGCAAACTATATGACATGAGCATTGGAGCATTTTATGTCCCGATGCTCTCCCTTACCCTGTGCTGTATCGTGCAGGGCAAAGGGCGGTTTGTTTATATTTTTTACTCTGCTAGGCAGAGGCGGTGTTCCTGGTGAAGTCACTGGCACTGATTGGTGGGCTTTAGAGCTTTGCTAGCTGTTTTACAGGCTAGGGTAGCGCTAAAGCCTACCCATTAGTGCGGATGACTTCACTGGGCTCAAAGCTAGGCGGAAACCTCCACCTAGCTTTACCCATGGAGTGCCTGGTATGTCACCGGATCTCCAAAAAAGAATTTGCCCTGTGCGGGGCAGAGGAGAGCATCTGAGCATGAAATGATCCAATGCTCATGTCAGAGGGGTTGCCTGGGTGAAAACGGGGACAGGTCCAGGTTGAGCTCTGAACCTGGACAACTGCTTTAATTATTTTTCTTTAAGCACCAGAAGAATCAATTATATTTAGTTATATTTTAATTAAAGATTCTTGTTCTCCATACACAAAGTATATCAGTTCTGAGTTTATCAATGCAGAAGACTCAAAGCTGGTTTATATGTGACATGTAAACGATTGTGGATCATAAGAAATCATCAGAATGCCAAAAATGCACTTCATTGACTTTGGTACGCAGTTGTTTGCCAACTTCCTATATAAAGAAAGGTATAGATTTAGTTTTTTCTTCAGACCCTTTAACTTTATTCCATTTTCTTTCTTCAGACCCTTTAACTTTATTCCATTTTATGTTGTGGCCTTATGTTAAAATAAAAAAATAAAATAAATAAAAATCAAGTTTTTTCCCATCAATGTGCACTCAGTACCCCATAATGAGAAAGGAGAAGCACAAATTTCCCATGGACATAAGTATCTAGACCCTTTGCTATGACACTTGAAATTTAGCCCTGTAGCATACTATTTTTCTTTATAATAAGGTGTAGATGTTTCTACACCTTGACTGCAGTAAACTTCTGGTTAATTCAGTAGATTGGACATGATTTGGAAAGACACTTCTGTCTATATAAGGTCTCATAGCTGACAATGCATATCAGAGCAAAAACCAAGCCATAAGGAGGAAATGACTGCCTGTAGAGCTCAGAGATAGGATTGTGTGGAGGCACAGATCTGGAGAAAGGTACAAAAATTCTGCTGCACTGAAAGTTCCGAAGAGTACATTGGCCTCCATAATTCTTAAATAGAAAAAGTTTGGAACAACCAGGACTGTCCTTAAAGCTGACCCCCTAAACAAGTAATCAGGGGAGAAGGGCCTTGGTAAGAGAGGTGACCAAGAACCCAATGGGTACATTGGCTCAGCTCCAAAGATCCTGTGTGCAGACGGGAGAAACTTCCAGAAGGTCACACATCACTGTAGCACTCCACCAATCTGAGCTTTATGGGAGAGTGGCCAGAAAGAAACCTCTCCTCAGTAAAAGACACATGCACACATGCCTGGAGTTTACAAAAAAACACTGAAAGAACTCTTTGTGAGAAACAAGATTCTCTCATTTGATGAAACCAAGATTGAACTTTTTGGCCTCAATACTAAGCATGCCTAAAGGAAAACAGACACTGCACATCACCTGCCCAATACCACCCCTACTGTTAAGCATGGTGGTGGCAGCATCATGCCGTGGAGGTGTTCTTCAGTAGGTGGGACAGGTGGACAATATTATTCCCAGTCCATATACGCTTCAATGAGGTCTAAGTTCTCCCCCACTTAAGACAGTTTTTTTATGGCCTGGTGGGAAGAGAACTTTATACTTATACCAAAGTATACCAAACCCTTTTTGTAATCAGATTGGTTTAGTACGAGTGATACATAGACGATGGATGGGTGATATGGGACATTGGTGTATCGCCCCTACAGGATTTTTGGAAATATATTAACAACAATAATGTACCCTTTTCTAGACATTGCCTTAAGTGGTGATGCCATTAACAGCAGAGTAGTCACAGCATTTTATCATGAGCCACTTTCAAGAAACACAATATTGAATGCACATAGCTGCCACCCACATCATACCAATAAATCTCTTCCTCTTGGAGAATATATACGAGCCAAGAAGGTTTGCAACTCATCAGTGACCTACTATGCAGCTTGGGAAGACATAGATGTACACCTTAAAAATAGGTTACTAAAATTGGATGTATCATAACATAGTAACATACATAGTAACATAGTTTATAAGGCCGAAAAAAGACATCTGTCCATCCAGTTCGACCTGTTTTCCTACAAGTTGATCCAGAAGAAGGCAAAAAACCCCTGTGAGGTAGAAGCCAATTTTCCCCACTTTAGGGAAAAATATTCCTTCCCGACTCCAATCAGGCAATCAGAATAGCTCAATGACCCCTCTCTAGTAACTATAACCTGTAATATTATTATCCTCCAGAAATACATCCAGGCCTCTCTTGAACTCATTTAGTGAACTTACCATCACCACCTCTTCAGGTAGAGAGTTCCATAGTCTCACTGCTCTTACCGTAAAGAATCCTCTTCTATATTTGTGTACAAACCTTCTTTCCTCCAGGTGCAGAGGATGTGCCCTCGTCACAGTAACAGTCCTGGGAATAAATAGATCATGGGAGAGATCTCTGTACTGACCCCTGATATATTTATACATAGTTATTAAATCTCCCCTCAGTCGTCTTTTTTCTAAAGTGAATAAGCCTAATTTTGATAATCTTTCTGGGTACTGTAGTCAACCCATTCCAGTTAATACTTTAGTTGCCCTCCTCTGCCCTCCAGCTCTGCTATGTCTGCCTTTTTCACAGGAGCCCAGAACTGTACACAGTACTCCATGTGTGGTCTGACTAGTGATTTGTAAAGTTGCAGGACTATGTTCTCAGACTTAGTTGTCTGACACTGGTTTCTACAGCTTAGATTGCTGTTCAATAAAATTCCTAGGTCGTTTTCCATGTCAGAGTTACCCAATGTTTTACAATTCAGTATGTACTGGTGACTTGCATTTTCCTTCTCATATGCATAACCTTACATTTTTCAGTGTCAGTATCATTGGATTTTAGATATTTTTTTTACAATTTCCTACTGCATATTGTATAAGCATAATATTTTCAAAATCACTGCAATGAATATCAAAGTGGTTGCTAAATTAAGTAAAACGCAAGTTGACATGTTGTTTCCCGGCCTATTCTGCACTGCTGAAAGTAAAAAAAAAAAAAAAAAAATTGGCTTAGCCATTTTTTTTTTTTTTTTTTTTTAAAGTGCAGTGGTTATTATTGAAATGTCTGCAGTGGAACTTTCAGTATCAATAGTTTTGTGAACTGCCACACCAGTGATGTAGTTTATAAAAATACACTGTACTTTTTGAAACAAACACATAGGATGTACAATTAGAAAGTTGAGAAAACGAATTTCTGAACATCTATCAGATATTCTAAAACGACATAAAGCATAAAGCAGTGGCAAAACACTATTTAAAATGGCATGTAAGCTCACTTGATTTGTTTCGCCTTCAAAGCATAGACAAAGGGGGTCATTTATCTGGTGCAGATTGCGGATATTTCTGGCGCAGTTTGCGGCACAAAGGCCTTTTGCAATGCAATCTGGGACTTCTTCCCGCTCACACCAGGTCTAAAAAAGTGGGCGTAGCATGGGCGGGGAAGGGGACAGGCCGTGAGGTATAGGGGTTATTAAGGGGCGACTAAGTCTTAATAAATGTGCCCCAAAGTATCTAAATGATGTCATAGAGTCTCGGACTGCGGGGATCAGATCCTTCTAAATGTTGTGCAGACTCCCCCGATCCCCCTTCCTCCTTTCCCAGATTATTATTTTTAACTTGTTCTCCCCCTTTTCAGGATGGCCAAGCGGTCAGGATGGCCGAGCTGTTGAATCAGAGTGTCAGCATACAGCTGACACTCTGCTTCAAACGGCCGACATCGCTGCTGGCAGCGATGTCGGCCATTCAACCCCTTGCATGCTGCAGTCCGTAGGGACCACAGTATGGAAAGGGTTAACAGGGAGGGAGCTCCCTCCCTCTCCCATCGGGCGCTGCGGTTCTCTGGCAGCGCACCGATGGTGTGGGGAGGAGAGAAGGAGGGAGCTCCCTCCCATCGGGACGCTGCTCTGCTGTGGCAGCGTCCCGATGGTTACCATGGCAACCAGACGCTTTTGTCCGGCTTGCCATGGTAGAGGTAAGCCTGATCAAGCTCCTGCTAAAGGCAGGAGCCTGAACAGGCTTACTATGAATGAAAATACACTGCAGTACACTATACAGTGTACTGCAGTGTATTGTAAAACACCAGACCCACTGGATCTTCAAGAACCAAGTGGGTCTGAGTCAAAAAAGTGTAAAAAAAAAAAAAGTGTAAAAAAAATATAAAAGTTAAAAAAAGTAAAAGAAAATCCAATTTTTCTTCATATAAGCACATTTCAATTGATTAAAAATGAAGAAAATAAAATACCTTAACATATTAGGGATCGCCGCGTCCGTAAAAAGCCGCTCTATAAAAATATCACATGACCCAACCCCTCAGGTGAACACTGTAAAAAATAAAAATAAAAACAGGGTCAAAAAAGCCATTTTTTGTCACTTTACATCACAAAAAGTGTAATACCAAGTGATCAAAAAGGCGTATGCCCCTCAAACTAGTACCAATCTAACCGTCACCTCTTCCTGCAAAAAAATGAGCACCTACCTGAGACAATTGCCCAAAAAATAAAAAAACTACAGCTCTCAGACAATGGAGACACTAAAACATGTTTTTTTTTGTTTCAAAAATGATATTATTGTGTAAAACTTAAGTAAATGAAAAAAACTATACATGTTAGGTATTGCCACGTCCGTAACAACCTGCTCTACAAAAATATCACATTAGTTAACCACTCAGGTGAACACAGTAAAAAAACTAAAATAAAAACAGGGTCAAAAAAGCCATTTTTTGTCACTTTACATCACAAAAAGTGTAATACCAAGCGATCAAAAAGGCATATACCCCTCAAAATAGTACCAATATAACCGTCACCTCTTCCCGCAAAAAATGAGCCCCTACCTGAGACAATTGCCCAAAAAATAAAAAAACTACAGCTCTTAGACAATGGAGACACTAAAACACGATTTTTTTGTTTCAAAAATGATATTATTGTGTAAAACTTAAATAAATAATAAAAACTATACATGTTAGGTATCGCCACGTCCGTAACAACCTGCTCTACAAAAATATCACATTAGTTAACCCCTCAGGTGAGCACAGTAAAAAATAAAAAATAAAAACTGAGCCAGAACAGCCATTTTTGTTTACCTTGCCTAACAAAAAGTGTAATATAAATTGACCAAAAATCATATGTACCCCAAAATAGTATCAATAACACTGTCACCTTATCCCTTAGTTTCCAAAATATGGGCACTTTTTGGTTGTTTCTACTGTAGGGGTGCATCGGGGGGGGGGCTTCAAATGGGACATGGTGTCTAAAAACCAGTCCAGCAAAATTCGCCCTCCAAAAACCATCTGGCGCACCTTTCCTTCTGCGCTTGGCCATGCACCCATACAGTAGTTTACAATCACATGTGGGGTGTTTCTGTAAATCGCAGAATCAGGGCAATAGTTTTTGAGGTTTTTTTTAGCTATTAACCCTTGATGTGTTACAGGAAAAAATGGATTAAAATGGAAAATCTGAAAAAAAAGTGAAATTTTGAAATGTCATCTCCATTTTCTTTTAAATCTTGTGGAATACATAAAGGGTTAACAAAGTTTGTAAAATTAGTTTTGAAAACCTTGAGGGGTGTAGTTTCTAAAATGGGGTAATGTGTGGTGGTTTCTATTATGTTAGCCCCACAAAATGACTTTAGAACTGAACTGGTGCTTCTAACATCCCCAAAAAATAGAATTACATCTACAAAATGATGGCAACATAAAGTAGACATATGGGAAATGTAAAGTAATAACTGTTTTGTGAGGGATCACTATCTGCCTTAATAGCAGAGAAATTCAAAGTTTGAAAATTACAAATTTTTCCAAATTTTCTGTAAATTTAGGATTTTTTTTTATAAATAAAGGTGATTTATTTTGACTCGAATTTACCACTGTCGTGGAGTACAATGTGTCACGAAAAAACAGTCTTGGAATCAGTCGAATCTGTGAAAGAATCCCAAAGTTATGAATTAATAAAGTGACACATGGCAGATTTAAAAAATGTGGCTTCGGCATTAAGTGTAAAAGTAGCTTAGTCCTTAAGGGGTTAAAACTATTAAAAATAATAGGTATTTTTAGAACAACTGCACCTCTGTCAGGATTCAGTAAGAAAATACTTCATGTGAAAAGTGCAGAGGCACACAAGAGTGAATGGAGTGCACTGTGGGTTTGTAGTACAGATGCTCTGTGAGGTACCACATTTTTCCCCAGAAGCAATGATTCTGGGAAACAAAATTTCTATAGTACAACATGCTTTAAAGCATGTCACAAGAAAGAAGTAAAAGCAGTAGCATGTGTAGATCTAAATTCTGAATTTGTCCATGTGTGTGAGGTCCAAAAAGGTCTTTTTTAATTGATTTACTTTTATTCTTTATTTTAATGTTTCTGTTCTTTATTTTATACATTTTAACTATGCTAATAACGCTAAAAATTTTCTTTTTCAGGTATAACAACTGTACTGACTATGACAACTATCAACACCCATCTTCGTGAGACATTGCCTAAAATTCCTTATGTTAAAGCCATTGACATGTATTTGATGGGATGCTTCGTATTTGTGTTTTTGGCCTTGCTTGAGTATGCCTTTGTCAACTACATCTTTTTTGGAAGGGGCCCACAAATGCAAAAGAAGCTTGCAGAGAAAACAGCTAAGGCAAATAACGATCGCTCCAAATTTGAAAGCAATCGGGTAAAAATAATTTTTTTTCTGGATTTGTATTAAAATACACACATTTATTTTAGCCAATGTGTTCCCATACCTATTAGATGAAACCTGACCAGGATCTATTGAAAGTGCATGGCCACCTTTAGAACAGGGGTGCACAACCTTTTCTGGTCCAAGGGCCTCAATAAGGCTGGCACGCCAACATGGCTCACGCAACTGTAAGCCTCAGAAAAGTTGCCAAAATTGTTGCGCAACTATTTTGGAGCCGGGATTTAACTGTTCACTGGTAAAAATAAAACAGTTAAATCGAAGAAAGGTAAAAACAAATCATCATCTCACACAACTTGTTTTGTTGTCTGTTGTTGGTATATAATGGCTAAGTCACTTGCGACTTGTGACACATACCAGATATACCAGAATACACCAGAATACAGAACTCGGGTATGAAATCCTCTCTCAGTAAGAGTAGGAGCGCAATGACTTGCTTTATTAGGCACACAGTGGTTTTTGTATGTACATCAGAGGAGGGTTCCCCCTGAGGCTCATGGCATTGTTTCATTGGCTAGAATACAAAAACAAGAAAAGAGATAACAGTGTGCATTATTTTACAAACTTTGGTATGCAAACTATGTAAACATCTAGGTGCCAGCGCCATATTGTAATGGCTTCACTTTAAAATCATGATATCCTCAACAGTCCCCCCTTTTAAATTTCAATTGGCTAGATGCTGTCCCTCATCTAAGTGGGTCCTACAATCTGTTCCATTGTACCTGTTGGTTGTTTCACCGCTTTGGAGACAACCTACCCCTATTGGATAGGCTCCCTCTTAATGGACTTATACAATGGGAAGTCAGATTCTTACCTATCCCTAATACAGAATATATGGGGGCGCTGTTGAGTGGTGGATGCTTAGTTGGGTTTTAGTCTTCAACTTTTCTCTGTCTCTTCACAGACAGTGCTTCTGCTCGTCTCAGCAGTCGCAACACAACTGATGTCACAGGCTTACCGAGCCTGTGAGACAATCAGAGCAAGCCCTTCCCACTAGGTCAGGTGACCGCTTGCCTCCCGGGCTTTTTTCCACACGAATAACTAACTTACAGTAAAAGTTCGCTAATTAACTGAATTTGTATGCATCAGCGTATAAAGTAACTTATATGTAGCATTAGTGTACAATTTATCGGACAAGTAAGCAACGGATGCGTACAAAGCTTTAAGAACATTCTCTAATCTAACAGAGCGAATCTCAAAAAATCCGGATTCGCTTTGGGATGGAAAATTTGTAAGATTCAATATGAATCCATGAAGCGGAGAATAGATTCGCTCATCTCTACCCAGAAGGAACAGGACGGGGCTCACTCTGCAGGAGATCCTACAGTCTGGCTAAAAGACTGTTTCTTTCCTTTGAGCCTAGAAGGTTAAGGTGACGGTCCCATGTCTTATAGAAATTTCTAATAATATTTCAAATGAATTTGCTAAAATAAATAGTAAAAAGTAGTTAAGAAAATAGTAGGGTGAGTGATTGTGAAATCGCTAATGATAAGGTTAATGCTGCAGCTCCCACCCAATGGTGCCCCCCCCTCTAAAGCTTGGTTAACATTTCCATTTGTGTTCTTTCCTGTGCAACTGGCTTATACTAGCAACGTCAAGGTTTTTGCCACTAAAAGGCATAATTTTGTCATCAGTTTGAGTCTGATAGAAACTAAAAGGATCTGTGGAATGATCTGTAATGGTCAGCCTTTAAATCCAAAAATTCTATGCAGAAAAACAAGTTTTAATCCTTAAACTTTATTTACTACCATTAGGGTCAGTCAGGTTTCTGTTGCTTTTTTAATGCTAAGAAAATCATACTGTGCCATGTTTCTGGCAAATAGGAGTCAGTAGGTTCTGTCAGTTCCATCATACCTGTCTTTGTTCCATTAAAATGAGCCTCCAGTTCAAGATGGCTACACCAGTAGTCCAAAGCACTTCCTGCTTGTGTAGCGCTGCTTTGGGAGGCAGATGGACCTGGGAATGAGCAGATCCGCAGCTCTAAAGACTAAAAGGAAGTCACCATTTAAAGCCGAATTCAAAACACTGTTTAGCTTTTTGTTCCTCTGATCAGTCAGAAGTACAGAATAATAGAATGAAAACGGATCTGTTATTTTGAGAATCAGTTGTACTCAGTTCAGTTTGCACTAAAAATAACTGATCCTTTTTTTAGCATCAGTTATGATCAGTTTGCATCAGTTTGAGTCACTTCTGTCAAAGATCAGTTATTTTTGACAGGGGAAAGGGTATGTCATGCAGGACTTTTTCTCCTGTCAAAAATAACTGATCTTGGATGAAACAGAAGTGACACAGGCTGATGCAAACTGATGAGAACTGATGCTAAAAAAAAGGATCAGTTATTTTTCTGTTGTTCTAATGGTACGTTCCAATATAAGAAATCACACACCATCGATAGTAAAGATACAATTAAACTTTATTATTACATGATTAAAAAACCAATGGTGGTAGCATACATGAATAGAGGGGCTATCTGATGCAACATAAGACAGTACACTGAATGGATAAACGGAAGGACCACAATGTCATTAATATATAGTTACATAAAGTGCAAGTGCCATACCAGTAACAAATCACATGAGTCTATATCCAATCCATATTAAAGAAAAAACAGCAATACAGACCAGTGCCACCTCTGACCCCAACGCACGTTTCGCTATCACTTCCTCAGGGGAACTGTTGTTCTAATGGATCAAAAGAACAGAAAGCTGAACGCAGATGAGAAAGAGCCCTAGGTGATTATATGCCCAGCTAAAGTGAATGAGTAAAGGGAGTCACTTTAATAACTAAAGCCATAAAACTTGGGTAAACAGAGCCCTAAAGGCGGTCCAGTCTGCGAGTATGTGAAACTACAACTCCCAGCATGCATACTCCCTCTACTGTTCTCAGACCTCTCATAGAAATGAATGGAGCATGTTGGGAATTGTATTTTCACAACAGCTGGAGTTCTGAAGGTTGCTGACCCCTGTTTTAGAGAGTCCTACTGTACAAATGTACTCATAAACCCTCTATTTATAATTCTGCCATCAGTGATGCAGCAACCATGTTGTCATCAATATACCTGCACAGAATCATAGATTCTACTGCCATCTTCATGAAATGGAGTGAGATACAATCTAATAATCTTATCAATCTCAAAACATTTTCATATGAAATCTCTTTTAATGCACTTTTCAAATAAACATGTCCCGTATTAAATCTGAACACATACATTTTGCAACAGTTAACAAAATCACCACTTCAGTGAAATTTCAATTTACTCAATACAGTCAATGCTCTCATGCAGTTCGCCATGCGTGCCTGCTTCCATCATTTAATAATAATATTGTTGAAAGATTTATTTAATCAGTTCTGGTCTGATAAGAAGAAGAAATAGTGTATACTTTACGCCTGGAGTATTCAGGTCTGACAGTTTTGTCAGCATTGTAAACTCAGCAGTTAAACACAGGATCTGAATGGCATGCTCAGTGAACAGAAATAAATGGTGAATAATAATTATGTGTGCCTGTCTGATCATCATGGTTTTCTCCAAATAGCGTTAAAAACAATAAGCATCGGTACACAAAAATATACATCTTTCTATTAACCAGTTCATCAAAGACCCCTGAGGGGGTAAATATATATATATTTTTATTGCAGTTTTCCTGATTATAGACTGCATCATCTGGGTCTGCAAAGACCCAGCATCTCCTGCAGCTGCCCAGCACCTGCCAATTACATGATCACCAAGATTGGGGCAGTAAGCATCATTGCTGCTTACTAAACTGTGTACAGGGTGCTCACTGAGAGCCTTGTCTGCAGAGATCAGGAAGGCAGAGATGGCAATAAACCATCTCTGCCTTCTCTATGAGGAGCCTGACTGTCTCTGACAGCTAGCTTCCCTCTCCTGCAGTTGAACATTTTCCATGCAGCTGCAAATTCAGCAATCTAATAGATTCAGAAATGTCCATGTGGAATTATATGCAAACCGGCTGATTGTTTTAGGACATTCATTGGTCCGCGAGCAGTTATATTAATTAACCCAACACTGTTTATCAGAGCCTATACTACATAAATGACCACACCTAGTATCTAAATGTTGAAATTCAAAGGGGTTGTCCCATCACATTGACTTATTCCCTACACCTAGATTATGTCTGATCGGCGGGGGGTTGACCACTGGGGCACACTAGAATTGGGGCCTGTGTCCCTGTATGTAGATGATAAGTTGTTGTTATAGGACAATCCCTTTAATGATTTAAGATACTTCCTTTTTTCAAGTTTACAAGTAAATCATTTCTGCAATGCAAGGCAGACATTGATAAAGTCTAATAAAGATTGTTTTTTTTTATAATGTTGCCTTCTAAATCCAGTAACTATAATGTCAAAAAGTGACCAATTACTATTACATGATTTATTTATAGAGGACGTACTGTACATCGTTTCGTTGGTTAGTAGCTAATAACAAAAACATGAATGAATAGATTTTTCTTACATTACTGACTTGTACAATCCCACTCCCAACCTTTTTATGTTGGAGTAAGAACTAAAAAATCTACGTACATCTATCTCATCCTTTCTATACGCTCAGGTTTTGCTGCTGTCTTTCAGGAAACATCTAAACAAGTTCCAATGAGCTCTAGGTATCTATAGAGCACTGGTTGGACAACAGTATTCTTGTGGCTAAGACAGAAGAAAGCCTCATATCTAAATATAAAACCATCCCCCCAGTCTGAAGTCTATATTTAACCCCTTGCTGACCACTCATTGACTATTTACATTTGGGCAGTCAACACATATCAGCGTAATCGTTTTAAAAATTGTGCAGGTGTGGGATGGGGAGCACACTGTCAATGACTGCAGGGTTCCCCATAGAGAAGGCAGGAATGTTTTTTCATTATCCCCCATCGCTTTATACACAGCTCTGAATGAGCCCTATGTATAGAGATCAGGAAGTGGAAATACTGCTTCCTTCTCGGGTCCTAATGATCATATGATCACCAGGGGCCAGAAGTCTGCTGAAGCTGCTGGGTCTTGGCAGACCCAGATTAGCTCTGTAGTGAGGTTGCATAATGCTGTACAACCTCTCTGGTGGCTGTATTTGAAATGTAAAATAAAATAAAAAAATGAAGACAAAAAAAATAAAAATAAAGACATAAAAAATAAAATAAAAAATAAAGACATAAAAAATATAATAAAAAAATAAAGACAAACTACCACCGCAAGCGGCATTGCAGCTTCTGCCCATGCCCACGGTAACCATAATTCATGCATCACATGTATAAAAAGACCATTATGGAAAGAGGGCATAATTTAAAAAAAATGGAAAAGAAAAAAAAATAGAATAATAATTAATTACATTTTTTTTTAAATAAAAAACAAAAAAAATTACTAAAATAGAAATGACAAAAGTAAAGCCCCATGTATCACTGAAAATGGTGCAAAAATTATTTGCATAGCCGCTTTCAAAGATGCAAGTACTAAAAAAAGGAAATGTTTCTGGTCAGGAAGGTGGATCAATGGCTTGGTCTTTAAGTGGTTAACTAAGATTGTAGAGAGCAACACTTTGGCTCTTTTCATAATGTGTTATGAACGTTGGAGAACATAACCTATTTTCTGCCTCTAATTTCCTCACTAACCATACAGTTTCATTCTTATAAATATTATATTTACATCTTATTTTTTATATAGCCGCAACATATTCCACAGTGCTGTGCACAATCTCATCACTCAAATGTCCCATTTCAGACACAGAAATATAAATTAGCTGCTATTTTATAGGAAGACAACTAACCTATCAGTATGTGTTTGAGAGGTGGGTGCAAACAGGCTGAACATAGAAAATATGGACTGTTTCCCATGGCCGGATTCAAATCAGGACCCCTGTGTTGTGTGGCAGCAGTGCTAACCACTGAGAAACCTGTTCATTTGCACTTAATATATTTAGATTAATTTAACAATAATTCATCATTGGGTTCGTGTAAAACAATCACTAGAGAGAAAACTTTCTAATGAAAAAGAGCTGCCAGCAAGTTCTTCTATAAAATCTATATATAGCAAACCAATGAAAATATTTAATAGTGAAAACAAATAGCTCTCTATATGCAGTCGGCAGCACTGGTGGACTGTAAAGATTTAGTGTGAGTAGTATAATTTGTTTATGCACCCATGAACTCAGTCTGCAAATAAAAAGCATTTTACCAAGGAACGTAATTTTTTCTCTGGGACTAATTTATTAGCGTACTGAATTAAAGAAGATCAGTGACAATCTATAAATACAGTTTACAGAAAAATAGACTAGAAAAATTGTGACCTTTATTAAAGGGTACGGATATGGTTGCTAGCATATGCCATCCCGTTATAATAGATAGAGCTCTGGAACCAACTTATTTGGAGAACAAACGGACATGTTGTAGTTCCCTGCACAGTGGGTGGCTGAGAGTGTTGCTGTACTGGACAAATCAGTACTTAACTAGCGGTGCGCTAGTTCTTCATTCTAGAAGAAGAAGGGAGAGCAGAGCTTCATTGGTGTGACCATTAGGTAAGTTAATTAGCTTACAGGTTAGAGATTCTCATCTGAAATGGTTGAGCTAGGAGTGCAACACCCAATACAGCCTGTAGAATCTGTTGTCAATGCTGGTGCGGCAGGCTTCTCCCTACAGACATGGCATGCAAGGTTATGAAACCATAAGCGAAGAGGATGAGGGATAGGCAGCTGCGCAAACGGGTAAGTCCAAAGATGTGATTCTTAGAAAAAGTATATTTATTGAAGTTTTCTCTTTACAGGTGGTGACACGTAACCCTAACCCCTACACGTGTAATCACCTGTAAAGAGAAAATTTCGAATAAGATTCGGTAGTTTTCAAAGAATCAGGTTTTGGACTTACATGGTTGCGCAGATGCCTGTCCAGCATCCTCTTCTTTTCTAGACTTCCATTCTGAGGATCGTGGTTTTGGGTTCCACCAGTTGGACACACCTTGGTCAGTAGGAAATTACATATGCCAGCAATATGTCATCTCTTACTTTAGTCTAAAAGTCCCTTTACGATAACCTGATGTCATATGATAGATGTATTTCATTAAAGACATGGTCACCTCTCACAAAAGTGAATGATTGAAAGGATGTTGATTTGTAATTTTTATCTCTGACTTACTGTGCACCTGCAAACATCCACTTAATGGAGAGGACTCATTTTCAGCATTCATCACACAGACTGTTTGCAGGCACTTAGTGCAAATGAGTATAAAGATAAAATTCCTAATTAGAAATTAGCGCTTTTTAAACTATTCTCTGACTGTTATAGTTTGGCTGGAGGGTTTTGATCCTTTTTATATCTTCTAGATCATATTAATAACTCAATATATGTTTATTCTTTAGGTGGATGCTCATGGAAATATATTGCTTACAACACTTGAAATCCATAATGAAGTCACCGGCAATGAAATTACAACAAGTGTCACTGATGTTAGAAATTCATCAACCTCTTTTGATAACTCAGGAATTCAATACAGAAAACAAAGTGTTTCTCGCGATGGACTTGGACGCCGTACGATGGACAGAACTGTTCCTCATGCCAAAAAGAACCATCTAAGGAGAAGATCCTCACAGTTAAAAATTAAAATCCCAGATCTAACTGATGTAAATGCCATAGACAGATGGTCAAGAATGATATTTCCTATCACATTTTCTCTCTTCAACCTAATCTACTGGTTATACTATGTTAACTGATGGACTATACTTCTGATGATGTTCCATAATAGTTAATTGTATGCTGTGAAGCAGGAAAGAATTCACTAGCATACGTTATGTTGATATGAATGTATGTGCACATCTCAACGTTCACACACGTTCATATGAGATGAATAAATATATTCTGTGACAAAGGACATCAAGAGATACTGATTATTTTTCAGCTTTGAACAATGCAGATCTTCCTTGAGAGAAGGACATTCCTTTTGAACTACTGCTTGATATACACTTTTCATGACTTCTGATACTTCAAGAATGGGATTATGACCACCATATTTTTTTTTCTACTCACTTTATGTTATTTGACCACCATGGATTTTGTCACAGCTGTACTTTGCTTTATTTATCAATGTTGCATATGCCAGACTTTCTTTTAGTCTCTAGGATTTCCCTCTTATGTGGAGAGAATTCCATTATTACTGTTTGTCAATTATTGGTTCTTGGTCACCCAGTATGATCTCACCTGAAAGTTTTCTTATGCCACATAACGTGATACATGTCAACATTTTCTGGGAATCCATGTGACTGCACTGACCTTACACCCATTGCTGGATTCCTGTTTATACGGTATATACTACATGTTATACAGAGCAGTATATTTTTTCTACTTAGATAGGCTGTAATTAAACCTTGGCTTAACCAAGCATTGATTTCAGCCTTACATTAATGGAGGTCATTTATAAAACAACGTTTATGAAGCACATTTTTGAACAGCGTGGTGCCTATTTTGACAAGCGATGTATATGCTGGTTCTGAATCCCCTTTTTAATAACTCTTGCAGGTTCACGATCCTGAGCTTTACAAATATAGCATTATGGTTACATTTCCCACTTTCTGTTCTCTGATCTTTGCAATAATGACAAGAGGCCAGAAAGGAATCAGGAAGGACACATGGTTCCATGGTGCCTATTTGGAGTGTGATGGTGCTGAAAGATTAAATATATTAAATATTGAAAATTCAAACTGCCCATAACATTTTTGAAGCATCTGCTTCTCAAAAAATATGACTATTTCAAAATGCATTTTTGCTATTTTAATACTGTATTGAGTGTAATTAACATGTAAATATAATATGGCATTAACTGAATATATGAGTTAACTGAAATCAGGTGTCCCCAGAAAATGAACTTGGTCTTCTCATTCTACTTCATTTTCTGGTTTTATAGAGCTTCTCCACGCAACACCGGTAAGATTAGAGCAGTCTTCTCAGTCTGTAATGTAGTAACCTCAGTTCTATTTGCACCGTCATTCACTGGGAACCCTTCTCAACTCCATCTATACAGACCTCAAGAAGACACCTTATCTGGGGCCTGGTGTTTGAGAGACATAGCCACAGAAGGGGGTAGTGACGTAGTTACTCCAGATGGCTGTAATCTGGAAATTAGTGGGGGGGGGGGATTTATCAATATTGGTGTAAAGGGAAACTGTCTTAGTTGTCCCTAGCAACCAATGAGAATCCAGCTTTCATTTTTCAAAGGAGCTCTGAAAAATGAAAGGTGGAATCTGATTGGTTGCTATGGGCTACCAAGACAGTTTTCACCAGTTTTAATAAAGTATTTCCCAGATCAACCGGGGTACAAACAGATAATCAGCATGATTGCCGATTTTAATACTGGACTGTTGTGCTTTTAAACAGTTTTTAACATCTTTCAATAGGTCTAGCACATTAACTATTGGGATGGGAAAGAATTTGGTTCTCTGAGTAGATATTAAGGAGAATGTAAAAGAATATGGTGCTGTGACTGGCAGTCTAGTGTTTTTCTGATAGATACATTTTGTGGGCACATGTTCTTCTCATCCCTCCTCACATTTTGAACCCCTGGCTCTTGTGAGGGTTGATTGGTTTATAAATGACCCCCCATCATAAAGTTGTGGCAATTAACAGTTTTAATTATAATTTTATTCCTTATACATAATCATTCTCAGATTATTTTAGTGAAATATAATGAATTTTTCACCACAATAGTGTTGACATGGACAATGAGTGCCATCACGGGCACACACCATATTAATCCAGGATATTTTAGAGGAATTTGTGCCCAGTTTGTTGAAACACTGGGAACAGAAGAATCTCAGGATATTTGCTGTGTAACATCTTAATGTGTTTTATTTAAAAGTACACTTACCCCTTTGAGCATTGTTATTACACTGCATGGGAACTGAAGTTATATTTACATAGAATGCATATATGCATATAATTTATCTATGTATTTTACGTTGTGCTTGCTATTGTGACAGCATGCCTTGTCATATTTTTTGTCTAACATTCTAGACGTAAACTCCAAATGCAATGCTAGCACAATTAGTTATATACCCTTTACTTTATACATATTTTAGTACAAAGGAAACCATCCAGTAGGTAGCATGGTACAATCACATATGCTTTATAGCACAATATATCGATTTTAAGATTACCGATATGTTTTTATCCAAAAGCAAACATTCTCCACGTTTATTTCAAACTATTCACACTCACTCACAAAAAATATACATTTTTTTAGACTGATTAAGCTGCATCAATTTCTGAAGCGTTACTATTATTTACTTTTTATCAAATCTAGCTATTTCTAAAATGAAGATAATATATATTTTTTCTAAGCCACATTTATATCACTTACATCCAATACAATTAGTGTTCTCTGTTGTAAAAGTGACAAGTCTAATTTAGATTTGGCGGCTAAATGTTCTCCAATTGTCTTTTTTATAATACATTTTTAAAGGTGTGTTCCAACATGACACAGGCTGTAATTTGTCTTAGCATTATTTTATAGTTTACTTTTCATGGCATTTTACCGTACTTTTCAAACTGCAGTATGTACATTTTGGTACAGGGCATTTTCCAGGTTCCTCGGGATAGGTCTTCAAAATCCAGTCAGTGGACATCCAACATATGGAACCGCCACCAATCAACTGTTCCCGGTAGCTACTAGTGCCACTTTGAACACTTTGACGGGTTTAAGTGTATGGGAGCTAATCTACATGCCATATGTGAGATACTGCTTGTTTGTATGGTCTCAATTTTATTGGAACTGTTATATTTTCTTCTCTTAGATTCCATATGAATCTTTAAAAAATCATGGCATGCAGAGACTTCATGTGCACAACATTGCTGTGTACATGGGGCATTAGTTTTTCAAACATTTTGGATTACAGGTAGAAATGCAATTAAATGGTTGAACAAAGGCTCAAATACAGTATAATCCCCCCCAACACACACACACTTGGTTGGACCTGTAAGGGAAGCTTACTTACCTGCTTCCCAGCACTAGCTCCCTGCTCCTCCTCCTCCCACTCCTCCTCTCCTCACTTGCTAAAAAAATCCAGTTTAACACCAATAACTGGATGCAACAATGACCGGATCACCATGTGTGATATAGTCATTTGTCATGAAGTAAGTAGAACCAGTCACTGCTGCGGCCAGTGATTGGCAGCAGGTGACGCCAAACTGGATGTTTTCAGAGAGGGAGCCCAGAGGATCACTGCAGTCTGGGAGGAGAAGAAGCCAGCGCCAGGAATCAGGTAGGTAAGCTTCCTTTTACAGGTCCTGACAAGTGGGGGATTTACCAAAATTACCTTCTCCCCCCATTCTTGCACAACCCCTTTAAGCACAACACAGCCTTATTATGTACAGCTATTGAGGGCAATCCTCCTGGAATTGTGTTTGCCTTCAGTTTCTAGAAAAGGAAGTAGCTATCTGCCACATACCATCGTCAGCCATATTAGCTGTGATTAATTTTCTTCATCCAGTCATCCTCTTTCAGATAAAAGAACCCTCCTCCATCTCCCAGTGCAGAGACATGCCTGTAGCACTAGAGATGTACCACACAGACCAGATCATTAAATCTAATAACCTACTAGGTTACAATATTTTTATTTTTAATAAGGTGAAAAAAAGCAATGATGGAAACAGTAGTAATATGCTGACATCAATGAGTAATTTGCCTCTGCTTTTTTTTTCAGTTTCAATAGAAATCAATGACTGTCAGCCTGTGACTTGTATGCTTGAAAGGAAACATGGTGGATATTTGTAATGAATGTAGTGGTTTTACTGTACTCCCACAGATTTCTTTTTAAAAAGGTTGTCCAAGTTATATAATAACTACCTAAAATAAAATTAATGTATAGTCACCTGTTTTCTTCCCTGTTACTTCCAGCACTTTGCTTCGGTCCTCCTGCTGCTGACATTATCTTCTTGACAGTTGGGTTGTCGTTCGATGCACAGGGCACTACTCCAGCCAAGTGCTGGCTTTAGCCGTACACAAGAAATCTCTGCTGAGGCCAGTGATTGGCTGTAGTAGTGACCTGTAAGCACAGAACATCACCGCTGCAGCCAGAAAAACAAAGAGCAGAGGTGAGGACCTGAGCACATTGAAGGAACTAACAGAGGAGAAAAATATCAGTGATTATACGTTCATTTCTTATTTTAGGTAGTTTGCAGAGGTCCCCAGAATTTTTATATAACTCGAACAAAGCCTTTAATTCTTTGGAAATATGCTTGTTCACACTAGCATCATTGACTCCATTTATAATACAGCTGGGACAGCAACTTTTAAAAGGAACTTAATGACTCATTGACTTTTAATGCAGTCCATCAGGTATCCATGAGGGTTCTGTTAATGTTTTACTTCTCATTTTCCATCAAAAATAACCTGACACAAAGGCAATAATAATAATACAAGTGTGAACAAAATTTTAAAGATGGTGTTGGATGGGTAGAAAAGGGTATTTCCAATAGATATTTCTGGCTTCTGAACAGGGGTGTAACCTTAGGGGGTGCAAAGGTAGAAGTCACATCCTGGCCCTTGTCCTTCTGCCACATAGGAAGACAACAGTATTATAGATGACCACATTGCTTCAGATGGAGGCCCTGGTACAGGTATTGACCTGAAACCTCGAGTTACTTCTTTGTGTTTGGACACATATTCAGAAGCTTGTAGAATGCTCATTGACTATTGCATGCACAAACATATGGCTGCCAGATGTATCTTTACGTAGATATCACAAGGAGCCAGGAAACAACAAAAATTATTTTTATAATTCTAGAGGTCATTTTTTCACATCAAGAATACTCAAAGTAAGAAACTAAAAAAACAAAGCCTATATCCATATTATTCTGGATAATTCATTCATTCTAATGAACAGTATAGGAGTTGCTGAGTTTCGATCTGTATTTCCTCCTCTAATTGCACTTAGCCCGTACATAATGGCTGCTGCAAGGGTAACATGTAAGTGTAACATGTATTTGTACAATGCAGTAATTCATTGTTATATCTACCATCGTCATGTTGGATTGCACCTTTAACAAATGCTTAATGTTATGTCTTCTGATTTGTTTCCATTATGGTGATAGATATTTTGATGTGTTGCAGAAGACAAAGAAGTTGTCAGTTATGGATGCAGAGTTTTGCATTGTTTTGCAGGATAACACTCTGATTTTGTTAACTCATGAACTTTTTTTCTGTTTTACTTGCTTATAAAATGTTCATTTTATCATATATTTTTCAGTATGTTTTGGCTTTCAAAAAAATATAACTATTTAACAGTTGAATGACTTTTTTATTAAACTGTATATAAAATTATTGGTGGTTTTGTTGTCATACATGTAAGGTATAACAGCTCAGACAGTGCTGTTCACCTTACAGAGATCCAGTTGGGGAGTTTTTAGGGGAATGCTTCATGGAAATTGTATGCAAAAACAGCTTTCTTTAGGCCTCTTTCACACATCTGTGGCCTTGATGACATCTGTGACAAGATGGTCAGTGGTTCATCCTGAACATGTCCATGTTGTGTGTCTGTTTTTTACACTCCATGTATCATCCATATTCCACGGACATGCTAGGCCTGTGATGGCTAACCTTTGGCACTCCAGCTGTGGTAAAACTACATCTCCCAAGATGCACACTTGCTTGGATGTTTGTAGAACTCCATAGAAATGAATGGAGCATGCTGGGAGTCGCAGTTTCATCACAGCTGGAGTGCCGGAGGCTAGCAATCACTGTGCTAGGCTAAACATTAATTTGCATGTTTCCAGGACCAAACATGGATGTAGACCACAGACGGCTCAGAAAGAAGAAAGCAAGCTCTACAGAGACATTTTTTATTTTGTACATAGTACTTCTTGCGTGGTCTTAATTGTTGATTAACTTACTATATTAGACTATGGGGGTCATATATCAAACAAATGTGCAAAGGTAATTTGTGCCACAATCTGCGACTTCTCCCGGCTCATGCCAGTTTTACAAGAGTGGGCATGACATGGGCAGGGTCAGGGACAGGAGGCCTGTCTCATTTACAATTTTCTACGCTAGTTTTAGAAGTGGCGGAGGATCCGCCTGAGTTATGTAGAGGCCAATGCCTCTTCACAAATTTGGCGGATCCACTGCCAGGTATAGGGGTTATTAAGACCAGTGTCTAAAATGCTGGTCTTAATATATGTGCCCCTATATTCTTATTATGTTCATCTAAGCCTCATCCCATGATTGTAATTTTCATCAGCTGATTGGTTTGAGAAGCTGGGCTAGACATAAACCCATGCTGATACTGCAGTGTAAGATTATTTTCATTGAGATACTTCTTGGAAAACCTTAAACTGGGCAATGTTGTCTATAATGTATAGGCTTAGTTTATCTACCGAGTTGTAAATACTACGTAAGCACCCCATTTGCTATGTGTTGGATCCTTGGAATGGTCCTATCACTGCAATTTAGGACAAGTCTCAAACTCAGAGACTGAATTCTCTTGTTTGTGGGATTCAAATTATGTTAATAAGTTTTCCCCAGGTGCCAGGGGATGCGGCCGGCCTAAGAATCGAACACCCAGACAGCTTTGCTGGTCAAACGGTTCTCTCCTGAACCACGCCCAGAGAGCCAATTTTATTAGATGTACCTGGTGGATCTAGCCACCCCCCTTTAGCCATCAATTTAAATATATTCAATCACAAGCATACAATTATATATTAAATCAACTAATCAGAAAACATAATGGCATGGATAATGAGATGTATACAAATATGAGATGTATACAAATATATCAAATTCCGCCAAGTTCCTCATTTCGCATGGCCTAGCTAACTTCCTTTAAAAAATCAAGTGATGCTGACTCATTCTAAGCATAAAGTTGCAGAAAATGGAGATTAATAAAGAAGATGGAGACTATTTGATAATTACATACAGTTTAGCACAATTACTTAATTTCTTTCACAGGACCCCAGCATTCACATAATTTCATTCCTTCAGAACTCTGGGGTGAATGGCATCTAGACTTAATCTGGACTTATCTAATATTGTGTTGGCCCCCTTTATGCCTCCATAACAGTTCTGACCCATCAAGACACAGACTACACTGTAAAGGCCCCATTATAGAGACTTATGACTGGGGAAATTATCAGGAAGGAGCTTATTGTAAAGGTGTCACTGATTACCAAGTAAACAAACAAATGCTCATTCATCTGGTGAAAGTTTCATTCATGTGGACACCAAAACCATCATTTCTGGGCAGCACATTGCGCTGTGTAAACAGCAATCTGCTGCCCAGAAACAATGATTCTTTATGGAAATGAGCAATTGCTTGTCCCCATACAAAGGAAATGATTGCTGCATTTCAATGCAACACTCACCTCCTCTGATGAGCAGGCAATTTTCCAGATAATTGCCCACTACTTGGCATGTGTTAATGTCCCTTAGATTGTGAGGATCCCACACATGCTTGATCTGACTGAGATTTGGAAAATTTGGAAGCTACGTCAGCACCTTAAGCCTTCTGTCATATACTTCAAACCATCAAAATATTTTATGCCAAGATGCATTAACCTGCTGGGTGAGGCCACTGCCATTAAAGAATACCATTACCAGGAGTATACTTGGTGTGCCACTTTGTTTAGGTAGGTGGTACATATCACACTAACAGTCACATGGATACCAGAAACCAAGTTTTCCCAGCAGAACATTGCCTAGAGTGTCACTCTGCCTCTGATGGATTCCTTCATTCCCATAGTGCATCCTGGTGCCATGTCTTCCTTAGGTAAGATAAACTTGCACACACAGCCATTCACATAATGTAAAATAAAATATGATTCATCAGACTACCTTCTTCTGTTGCCCATGGTCCAGTTCTGATTCTTTTGTGCCCACTCGAGGTGCTTTCAGTGGTGGACATGGGTCAACATGAGCAATCGACCAGTCTGGATTTATGAAGCCCTATACCAAACTGTGATGCACTGACTGTTCTACCTTTCCTTCATAGCCATCATTATGCTTTTATGTGATTTTTGCTAGTGTCTCTTCTGCAGGGCAAGACTAGACAAGCAAAACTTTAATCCCACATGTGTATCAGTGATCCTTTGGCAAACATGATCCTGTTACCAGTTCACCAGGTTTCCTTCTTAGTCCACTTTTGGTAGGTACTGACAATTGCATGCTAAGAACACCCCCAAAAAACTGTCATTTTATGGATGCTCTGACTGGATTGCCTAATCCTTACAATATGGCTCTTGTCACAGTCCCTCAGATCCTGTTTGCAATTTCTTCTGTTTCATATTGATTTTTTAAATATTGATTTCAGTAAGTGACTGCTTACTTGCTGAGTAATAAATCTCACCCCTTGACAGGTGCCATTGTCGCAAGATGAACAGTGGTAATCATTCTACCTGTCAGAGAAGTTTTAATGCCATGGCTCATAGCAGTATGTGATGCACATGTATCATAAATGTCCAGTTGGCAAATGTATATCATACAGTTGAAAAAGTGAGATACTGAGGCAAACCAGTGAGGACACTTTTTGGCACAGGGCAAGCCTATTATAGGCTATAGATACATTTGGTATTGGTTATACACTGAGAGCATTCCTGGCATATATAGAGAATATACAGTATGGTGGAATGAATGTATGATTGTTAGAAATTAATTTGTCATGAATCACTATAAATCAGGTACACCGAGGCCAAATCTGGCATAAGAATGGATTTCAGACGGAATTGGAGCAAACGGATTTTAATAAAATGACATCCATCCTTCATTGGAGTGTAGGTTAAATAAAACAGAAACATTCATTTCCATCTTAAAGAATGGGCAGGTGGAGGCAGAAGACTGAAAGCAAGCGAAATTCTGTGTGAACCCACCCTAAGGCATATTCTTCCCACTTGGCCCAATCTCAGTGTGAAGGCTTGGAAGTTACAGCTTCATAAAGCAGTATTTTTACCTAACTTGGAGGCCAAATAACAGTGTGCTGACCAAGCGTCTGACAGATTTCATAAAAAGTAGGGTAGCAGCAGCAGAGACAGTAACAGTGACAATATTGGCCCCATGACAATGTTGAAATGGATGGCATTAGCAGCAGTGGCAGTAGCTGTGACAGTAGTGCCCCCATGACAGAGTTGGGAAGGTGGCAACAGCAGCAGTGGCAGTAACAGTAAGAATAGTGACCCCATGACAGAGTAGGGAGGGTAGCAGCAGTGACAGTAACAGTGACAAGATGGTGGCAGATGACAGTAGTAGCAGAACCCAACAACAGCAGTGTGATAGCAAGGACCAGTGGCATGCATATCCTTTTAAAAATTTAACATGTACATATCAGTAGGCCAAGAAGCCCCATTGTAGTAATGGTTGTAGAGGCAGCAGGCCGGTGACATCAGACAGGTGGCAGCATGAAAATGGTGGCAGCAGCATGTGGCCAGAAGCAACGTCCCATTTTGCCCAATATGCCAGTGTGCCAGCATACTACAGTATGATCATTAGTGACAGAATGAGCTATTCTGTTGCATCAGGCATCGGTGTCTGGAAATCCTGGTTGACCCACATCTGATTCATCTTTATAAAGTTTAGTTTCTCACCCTTTTTTTGAGGAAAGACGAGTTCTCTTGGGGATAACTGCCCCCTGCTGCACTGAATATCCGCTCTGATGCCACACTACTGACCAGGCAGGAAATCATGTCAATCGCAAACTCAGCCAGTTGAGGTCACACTTCAAGTTTGCATGCCCAGTAATCCAAGGGATCTTGGATCATGAGTGATAGGTTGCAGTCGAAGTATGCCACCACCTGCTGGTTGAGGTTCTGCTGGATTTCCCAGTGCTGCTACTGTTGGGTGGTTTCTTCAGAAGGTAGCTGAAGAAAACTAGTCATCAGAGATTCCAGACTTAACTTGCTGCTGATGGAGCTGCTCCTGCCACCCTCACCCCCTGATGATTACGATGCCCCATCTTCACCTGACTCCCACGTGTGATCGCCTACATCATCATCTACATATAGGTTACTGTATAATTCCCGTAGCTCTCACCGTGTATTATGTATAAATTAGAGGGTGCTCTACCTAAAAGGTCACCCAAACCTTTTCAGCAAAAACAAATAAATGTATAGTGAAAGTGGTAGGCACACCTCTTACTGGTATGTATAGATCAAATATTTAATCACATAAAAATAAAATAACAATAAAAACAAAGTATAAAAAGTATAAAAAAATCAGTACATATAAGAACTTAACACCAAAGCAATAGGTCAGCAGATATCCATAATCAAATATAGGTGTGCAAATGTCAGCGTCTAGATATATCGCTAATTTTCTTATGATCCCGAGTTTTTAGCTTAATTCAGCTTTCATGTGCACATATTCAATTGGTCGCTCCTATATAGTCTCTGGAATCCGCCTTTCACTCCTTCTGTGGAGTGGTTACAATATAGTAGTCAAATCTTTATAGTAAATGCATATGGATACCGCAGTCAATTCCTAATAGAGCAAATATTCGCACTCATATATATTGTTTCCAGTACGATATAGTTGCGTTCCACGATGTTATTGCATGAAGTAACTTGTTAGTTTATGTTACTCACGTACTGAATGTCCCGGAGTATTGTGGACGCTGTATTTCCCTCTCTCCGTCCTCTCCACAAGGTGCAGGTACAGCTAATGTGCGCTCTCTTACCTTCCACCTGGGAACAATGCTTGTGAGGTTTTAGTTCCACTTGTGCTTTGAGACACTTGGTTCCATATGCAGTTTGGACGTTTGTATATCTTTTTCAAAGACTAGTCATATATTCTTTTTAGGCATGCCTTAACTTCTTTCATCCTGGGGTACTCTCACTTCAACCATACGCGTTTCGGTGTTGGTTGAAGTGAGAGTACCCCAGGACGAAAGAAGTTAAGGCATGCCTAAAAAGAATATATGACTAGTCTTTGAAAAAGATATACAAACGTCCAAACTGCATATGGAACCAAGTGTCTCAAAGCACAAGTGGAACTAAAACCTCACAAGCATTGTTCCCAGGTGGAAGGTAAGAGAGCGCACATTAGCTGTACCTGCACCTTGTGGAGAGGACGGAGAGAGGGAAATACAGCGTCCACAATACTCCAGGACATTCAGTACGTGAGTAACATAAACTAACAAGTTACTTCATGCAATAACATCGTGGAACGCAACTATATCGTACTGGAAACAATATATATGAGTGCGAATATTTGCTCTATTAGGAATTGACTGTGGTATCCATATACATTTACTATAAAGCTTTGACTACTATATTGTAACCACTCCACAGAAGGAGTGAAAGGCGGATTCCAGAGACTATATAGGAGAGACCAATTGAATATGTGCACATGAAAGCTGAATTAAGCTAAAAACTCGGGATCATAAGAGAATTAGCGATATATCTAGACGCTGACATTTGCACACCTATATTTGATTATGGATATCTGCTGACCTATTGCTTTGGTGTTAAGTTCTTATATGTACTGATTTTTTATACTTTTTATCCTTTGTTTTTATTGTTATTTTATTTTTATGTGATTAAATATTTGATCTATGCATACCAGTAAGAGGTGTGCCTACCACTTTCACTATACATTCATCATCTACATATGTTTGTGAGTTACTTGGGTCACCCTCATCTGTCTCTTACACAAGTCCCTGATCTCTTGCAACCTTTGCTTCCACCCGATTATCATCATCTGTAGTTGCACGTCTAATGGAGTCCACAGTGGACAACTTCTCCAAGTCTGTGTTGGCCTGTAATCCTTGCTATAAAGCGGAGCACAGCCAGCAGCTACTATTACTTGGCTAACAGACATAGCAGCAAAACCAACAGGCAAGTTCAGGGCAGGTGAGGGCATAGAGGCAGTTCCTGGGCCATGCCATCTTAACGTGGTGTTAGAGGAACCA
Source organism: Rhinella marina (assembly GCA_900303285.1). NCBI lineage: Eukaryota > Metazoa > Chordata > Amphibia > Anura > Bufonidae > Rhinella > Rhinella marina. The sequence continues at coordinate 116,321 of ONZH01012859.1, forward strand.
ACCGGTTTAAGGCTGTGTGTATGTATTGTAACTTGAGATGATTGTGAAGACAGAGTCAACCATTTCAGTACAGCTGGATTGCTGGTCAAAACACTTCCGCTGGATGACAGTGACAGCTCTGACCTGTTGCTGCAGCTGCTATCACCACCCCTTCTTCTGCTTCTACTTGTGCCAGCTATAGCATGATTTTTTCCACTGCCCATAGTGTATAACAATGGTATCACTAACATAACAGATCAGCTATGAATCTTGGTGCATTGCACACTTATTTACACAGCGATAAATTAGTACCTCATCTTTAATACTGATGCACAATAACGCTACAGCTAACAGAATGGATTAGCTACGGATATTGATGCAGTGGACAGTTATGTACACAGCAATAAATTGTAGCAGAATCTGTAGTTCAGCTGTCTCCTATGCTCTCCCTGTACTCTTCCTGCACTCTGCCTCTCCAATATTGTCTGACACTCATCATGAGCATCTTGTAATTTCTCTCCCTATGCTCAGCTCACAGGAAAATGGCATCAACCATGAAGGATCAAGGTTTCATAGAGCTCTGTCTAGCTGTGACACAGTGGGATGGCTACCTGTAGACTGGCTGGCTGCACGGAATTATGGGTGATCTCGAGTTCCTGGGATTGTCTCCTCTACAATTACTTTTCACTTTCTAACATTTTAGGAAAACTGATTTGTTTACACAAAGCTCAAGGAAAATTTGGATTAGTTTAAAATCAAAGTTTTCCTAAACTTTGGTCTGAATTACACTTAGGAAGCTTTGCTCCATTTGACACTGGTAGCCTGCATAAAGTCAGTTATGGAGAGTAGATCCCGACTACAGATTTTCCAGTCCTTTCAACATTCTACTTACTCCCAAAAGTGCATAAAGATCCGGTCAGGCCACCTGGTAGGCCGATAGTTTCGGGCATTGGGGGACTTTGCGAAACAGTATGTAGATTTGTGGATTTTTATCTACAAAAATTTGTGGAGACCCTGCCATCATTCGTAAGGGACACGACTGATGTCCTGAAACGATTAGACAGGATACATTTGGATGCTGATATGATTTTGGTCACGTGTGACATCGAGTCCCTGTACACGTCTATATGCCACGACCACGGACTACGGGCGTCTAGGGCCTTTTTACAGATGACTAATTTGGACACAAAGTTGATAGATTTGATCATGACACTTCGGCAATTTGTCATAATGTATTCACATTTAAAGACCGCCTCTTCCTGCAGCTCCGGGGAACGGCTATGGGGGTGACTTGTGCACCCTCATATGCTAATTTGTTCCTGGGGCTGTGGGAGAGGTAAATAGTTATGAATACGGAGGGTCATGACACTGTGATTTCGTGGTCGAGGTATATAGATGACATTTTATTCATCTGGCAGGGCTTGACGTCACTCCTGACACAATTTCTGGAGAATCTTAACAACAATGATCTCAATATTCGATTAACGTGGTATTGTAGCACAACAAAGGTGGACTTTCTTGACTTACAGATCATAGTGGGGGAGGGGGGCCTTCTGGAGACTGATGTTTTCACTATTACACTCCACCTCCTCTCACCATCCACAAGTCATACGGGCCATCCCAACCAGACAATTTTATAGGATCAAAAGACTATCCTCCAATGAGCGTCACTTTGAACGTCAGGCCCAAGACCTTAGCCAACGTTTCAAGGATAGGGTTATGCTAGTAGATCTATAAGAAAGGGGTATTGAAAAGCGAAAAATACAACTAGATCATCTCTCCTGATAGGCAGACAGAAAGCATCCTCTAGTAATGCTGAAAACTATCCAAGATACATTACGGGCTTCAATCACCAATGGCGACGGATACAGTGCATTCTCAATAAACACTGGCAGGTGCTGTTGACTGACTGGGACCTGCGGGGACAAATCTCCTCGGTACCTATACTGACATGGAAAAGATCTAGAAATATAAGAGATATTATTACTAAGAGCCACTATGTGGCACCAAAAAGTAGTGGCTTTTTTGGTGATAGAGGCCCGAAATGGGGTACGGTTCCATGTGGCCACTGCTCTGCATGTCGCTATATCCTCCGCTTTTATGTCTTTTTAAATTCAAAAGGAGATAAAGAATATAAAATCTTACACCATATCTCCTGTAATACAGAAAGTGTTATTTATTATGCTCAGTGTCCCTGTGACCTAATCTACATTGGTATGACCACCAGAGCTTTAAAAGTCAGGGTACTTGAGCATATTAAAGACATCAGGGCAGCGGCAGACATCAAGGATGTAGAGAAACTGAATAAACTGAAACCGATTGCGAAACATTTTAGGGAGGTTCAATATTGTAACCCCACCGGTTTACAGTTTAGAGGTATTGATCGTGCCAGATTGGGAATCAGAGGAGGCAATATCAAGAGATCGTTGCTTCAGAAAGAGACCAAATGGATGGTCTTACTGGATACTGTGTTCTCAGAGGGGCTAAATGAAGCTCTAAGTTTCAAATCCTTTTTATAATGGTTTTAATAGGTTTATTTTGTACTAATATTTTTGTTTTTTGTATATAATTCATTTAGATCCATTATATCTATTGATTGGTTCTATGGATGCTCCTCCAGTTTTCTCATCATGAAAGTGGAATTATATATATATGGACTTCTTCCCGTTTAGATTTTGGACTACAGCCGTGGAAGACTGATGTGGTGTGGATATGCATCTGTATTTAAATATATTTTCCAGGACTGCTTATTATGGCTTAATTAAGCTGTTGGAATATGAATGGTTGGATTTGTGACCTTGAATAAGAGGGACTGTTTGATGAAATTATTGTGGGTGTTTTTTGTTTGTTTTTTTCCTCTCCAAGCAATTTTTTGTGTATAGTCTTTTTCACTTTTTTATTATTTTATCACTACTCTCTTATTATTTTTTTTCACATATTCACGCATTCACTAGTTTTTATTTTATTTTTATTTATATTGATATTAATATTTTCTGTTCACCTTCACTGATTTTTTTTGAGTTTTTGTTTATGATTTTTGTGTGTTTTGACATTATTATGCACTATTTAGACTTTTAAATTGTGGTGAGTATATGTCTATTGTGCTACAGACTATAATACGTATGTTTACACCTGTCTATACATATAATTGCTGTGGTTATGATTATTGTTATTAATTTTTGTATTTTATATGATGATACTTTGTATCTAAGTCACATTTAGTCCAGTTTCTGTAACGGGCTTTATTTAATCCATATTACATGTTCAGTATATTTATGGAGATCCTCATACCATCTGGGGTTTCCATGGCAATGACATATACACCTCCCCATACGACTGCGTGAGCATGTCGTGGGGTGCGCTGCGTTCCAGTTGTTACATGATGGCGTCAATTATGGCCTTGGTGGGTGGACCGGCTTTGCGTACCGCACCTCGCTCCTCCCCCTGACGCTTTGTACGCCGTTACATGGACACTGACCGCATCAACCTGACACAATGCGCCGTGATACGTTGTCGATTGGTGACGTTGTTTTGGCGCCAATTGTGAAGCTATTTATAGTGGCTAGTCTTAAGCTGATCCCTCCTCCTGACGAAGCCTTCAGTGTGCGAAACGCGCGTCGAGGATTTGTGGTGGTTATTTGGGTGTTCTGTTTAGCCCCCCAGACCATGTCCCTTGGTGAGTTTTGTGGATACTTTATTTTGATTTATATTTATTAGGATTATAACATCTGGTGACTCCTGACTGGCCATTAGCAGTCTCCATTTATGGATTTATTTTTATGACCTATGTATGATTAACTACTTACCCACAAGTGTGACATGTACAATATCTTGCTCTGGGGGTGCAGAACCACATAACCTTTGTCCCCATCCAGCACTTGGAGGTGTATTCGCCTATTGGATTTTGCTAGGTTTTTCCCTTTTACTGCTATCATGAATTGCCAATTTTTATTTACATTTATATTTCAATAAACTCTATATTTTATTGTAAGAAATTATTATGGCTTTTTGAGAGTGTTGTTCCTGTTCCCTTGGTATATGGGGATCAGGAGTATAGGTTATGCTCTGTATTTATTTGAATTGTTTTGAGGCTTTTTTGCATGTGTGATATTTCCTAAGCTTTGGTCTGAATTCCACTTAGGATGCTTCGCTCCATTCAACACTGGTAGCCTGCATAAAGTCAGTTATGGAGAGTAGATTACATGACAAGTAATTTTTTCCCCAAGATTAGCCAAAAATACAAAGCAGCATCTAAAAATACAAGCAGCATCTAAAATGCAGAGCAACATTATTATAGAAAGCACTACTATTTATGTAACGTCTACCCTCTAAAGTAAAACCTGGGAGCATGCCAGATGATAAATCTCCATTCATACCAGGTAGTTGACAGTTTTGAAATTCACCAATTTTCTCTCAAAGGCAATTATATTTTTTTCCAAAGAAAAGTCTGTAGAGATCGTATTTTCAATATAGCCATCTACAAGAGAAGGGAGCAATTATATTATGTTCTATAACAGCTAATTTTTAGGGTTATTTGCATATTCTGACTTTGAACATATACTGTATATCTGTCAGGGAAATATTTTTTTTTTTATCCCTTACTTCAATTGATTGTCTCTTTCCAAATTAGATTTTGAGTGCATGCGTCGACGCTAAGAACTCCAGACCACACAGAATGTTGCTGGTTTGAAATCCCATACACTTCTCTTTATTTTCAGGAAGCACTGTCTCATTTTAATTCTCTGATTTAGGAGTGATTTAGGAGTGGTTATCAAATCACATGTATCTCCATACCATATTATAATTGGATGTCCAGAATATATAACCTTTTTTGGACATGGAGCATAAATTTATGAAATCACAAAACAGGATATATGTATACAATAGGTTTCTTTTGCATCTGCGCAGTCTTATTCAGGCATTGGCTGAGTAATATTCTCTTCGTCATTCAAAACAGGAACTAGGTGCTTCTGTCTGAAGGCCTATCTTGCGTAAGCTGTTCCAAGCTAAAAATAATCTTGTTACGTTATCTGGGTAAGATGATTGTTAAATGCATAACATAAGATGTAACAGATAAGATGTAACAGATTTCCATGTTTTTTCTTATTGCTCACCTTCACAGTCCCCCCTAAAAACATTGAAATCTGTCCTCTATCTTTCCCTAAAATTCAAACTCATGTTTCCTTTGAATGTCTGTAGATCTGAGCGGGAAGGGGATTGGGAGGCTTCACCAGTTTGAGTCTCCCCTTGCGAGGGACCCCCCTTTGCAGCTGGACTTTTCAGATCGCCATTCATTCCCTCTGGTTGTCCCTCTCTCTCTCCCTCTTACCCCACCCACAGCTTTCCATGTGAATCACGGTTTTCAATGGGGGAAAATTCTTTATGGAATTTTCTTCCATGAAGGTGAGGCGTTCTTCCTCCAAACAAGTAAAAGTTGGTGCAACCTGATCTGCCCCTTTTACTAACAGTTTTTTAAAGCAAGGGATAACACACAGTACTATAATTATTAATATCAACAACACAACTCCTAAGACCATTCCTGCCTGAGCCAACCATTTCTGCCATCCATTCATCCAAGAGAAATACTGGTCCCATGGATCAGTAATCCCTGAATTTCTTTTAAGTTCCTGGGAGAGGTTGTCTAGCTTTTTTATGGCCAAAGTTACCTTCCCGCTGGGTCCTGTATTGTCGGGGATATAAGTGCAGCATACATCTCTGATCATTTTGCAGACTCCCCCTTTCTCTGCCAATACCATGTCGAGGGCCATTCTATTTTGAAAGGCCATGATGGAGGCGGGTCCCAGCTGATCAGCCAAACCCTGTAAAGCATCTCGGGTGTAATTGACAAATCTCTGTTGATTATAATATATGTAATCCAATCTACATTTTTATTGATTGTTACTTGGGGAAGAAGTGATTCGAACCCTGCTTTTACTTGATCTCTACCTTTGAATTCACTTGGTACCCCCCTTGGTACTCCTATTGCATCTATATAGACATGGGGATCAAAGCTTCCTTTGGGTTGAGAGTCACTAGACCTTTTATGTCTGATATTATGGTTTTGTTTTATTTCACTTCCTTCCAGGGGCATTATATGTAAAGGCATTATAGCTTTGGCCATTGAGTACATTCCCCTGTCCAATTTCCCTCAAGCCTGGATCTTATTTTCATATCTCCACAGATCCAGAAAACGTCCGCTACTGATTGTACCTGATTTAAAAGTTGATCTCTTGAGACATTACCATAGGTACCGCAATAACCTGACCCAAATTTACCGAAATCTCTATCCCCATCAGTATTGCTAAAACAAGTATAATTACCAGGGTAAATGGTAATCCCATAACTTGGAGTTGGTTTTTGAGTGACTATGGGATATTTCATTTTCCACATTTCGCAATCTGGATTAGAGATAGTTTTGTTAGTAAGCAGGCTGAGGAAACACTCTTCTGTGGCTGGATTCAAGTGTAAAGGGACTGAACCAAGATGTGGACGGGCTCCAGAACAGACATAATTTGATTTATTATTTTGCATGACAGAATATTTCATCCATTCTAACCAGAAATTAATGTCATTATATCCTGTCTCTACTGCATAGGTATCCTCTAATGTGGGATTTGAGATGGCTATCATCTCTCCATTTTTTTGCATATGAACTTTAATTTTCATAAAGTTCTCGATTCTTTCCACAGTTTTCTGAACCCTATTGATTTTTTGTTGTGTAGTCTTCCAACGTGGTGAGTCTTCCATATCATTAATTTCGAACTGTGTTCTGTAATCCCCTCCAGCTCCCCTGTAGGTGGCCAAGACATAAATTCCAGCATCCCCTGGACTGGGGTTTTCTATAGTTAAGACTAATTGGGTCCCACTTCCACTACTGCATGGTGGCTTATACAAAGTCATCATAGTAAGTAAGGACCTGCCATTCCCATCCTTCTTGTTCTGAGCACTCCGTGGTTTGTACCCCCAATCTGTATCCCCAGTGTTCCATCCTACTGCTCCATAATAATCATAGTATGAACCATAATAATCATCAGTAACACATATGTATTGTGTCCCCTTTTGACACAAGTAATAAAGAGACCGGAGGTCATTCAAGCTTTGCCCACATGGATTGTAATCCACTTGGCATTTGGCAACCTCACAAAACTCAAACTTAAAGGTTGCCACTTGGGTACTTGATGAATTGTACCAGAATGTGACTGTTCCCCTAGTAGCTATTCCCCCATCCCGGGTGATCGCTACCTCTTGTGCCAAACAAAACAGATTTCGTAAAGAATAAAGGTATTCTTCATGATAACGGACTGGGAGGGTCCACTTTCTTGCAGTGCGAGGCGTGTATCCAGGTAGGTTTCCCTTCAAGCTTCACTGAAGTCGGGGATACTAGAAGAAATTGGTATGGTCCTTCAAATCTGGGTTCTAGAGAATCTCTGACGTGTTTTTTCACCAGCACAAAGTCACCTGGTTGTAACTTGTGCGTCTCTTGGTCAGAGTCTGGATCTGGAATAGATGAGAACACTGCAGCATGGGTTATTTTCAATTCATTACATAAACTTACAACATATTTCACAAGATTATCATTCCTTGCACTTAATTGTTGTGGGTGGTACCTCCCCAGCCTGGGTGGGCCTAAGAACAACACTTCATAGGGAGTGAGGCCAGTGGGTTGTCTAGGTGTGTTTCTGATAGAATAAAGTGCAATGGGCAAAATGTCAGGCCAGGGGAGAGAAGTTTCTTTACTAGCTTTCAGAATCTTATTCTTCAGAGTAGCGTTCATTCTTTCCACCTTTCCACTTGATTGTGGATGATAAGGATTGTGTAGGCCCAGGTCAGCTCCCACTAGCTTCCAAAGTTCTCTGGTTACGTCCGCAATGAAGGCCGGTCCTTGGTCACTTTCAATAATTTCTGGTATTCCGAATCTACAAACTACTTCAGTCAATAGTTTCTTTACAGTAGTTCTGGCAGTCATATTGCTGACTGGATAAGCTTCAGGCCATCCTGAAAACATGTCCACCACCACTAGAACATATTTGTATTTTCCGCTCTTGGGTAATTCCATGTGATCGATTTGGATCCTCTGGAATGGATATAACGGCTTGGCTAAATGTTTCTTCGGTGTTGCTATCATTCTTCCTGGGTTACAAGTGTTGCATATTTCACAACTTCTTGAATAGTTGGTGGTTATTGTAGTAATTCCAGGTGCCAAATATATTTTGTTAATCACATCATTCATTTGGTTCTTTCCTCTGTGAGTAGTATCATGAGCCAATTGTACTACAGCTGGGTACAGTGGCTTGGGTAAGCACAATTTCTTGCCCTTTCTCCAGAATCCATCTTGTTGTAGTTCAGCTCCCTTTTCTTCCCATATTTTCCTTTCTTCTGGACTTACTTGAGTTTGAAACTGTCTTAAAAGTGCAACTCCTGGATTCGGCACTCCTTGTTGCTGGGTCTTCTCTTCTTCTTCCTCTTTTTTCTTTCCCGCTCTTGTCAAGATATATATACCCGCCTCTGCTTTCTCTCGCACCCAAACATCCTCTTGCTTCGGCTGAAAAAGTGCTGCAGCCTTGGCAGCCAAATCCGCTCTGTGATTTCCCTTTGACTCCTCTGTCTCTGTTCTGCTGTGAGCCTTGACCTTCAAAACTGCTACTTGTTTTGGTAGCTCGAGAGTTTGCATCAACGTCTTGACAGCTTTATAGTTCTTGATAGGCGTTCCACTAGCTGTCTGGAAACCTCGCAGGGCCCACTTCAGGCCAAAGTCATGTGCGATACCGTATGCATAGGCTGAATCTGTGTAGATGTTAGCAGTCTTTCCTTCCGCAAGTATGCAAGCCTCAGCCAGAGCTTTTAGCTCAGCTTCTTGGGCTGACGTGTGTGGAGGCAAGGAAGCAGCCTTCACGGTGTCTTGCAAAGTAACCACAGCAGATCCTGTGTGGAACCGTCCTTGATCATCTGCATATCTCGAGCCATCAGTGAAGAAAACATAATCCGGGTTATCCAGTTTAGTTTCAGAGACAGTAGGAAGATGGGATGTCTCAGCCTCCATTTGTTCGAGGCACTCATGGTCTATATCATTTCTTTTCCGTGGATCTTCCCCCCTTGCGAGAGGAAGCAGAGTAGCGGGGTTCAGTATGATGCATCTCTTCAGAGTCACATTTTCTGGTAATAAAAGGGAGCATTGTAAAGGATGTTACGTTGCATAGAAAGATGTGGTTGTTGAGATTGTTTGAGGATTGCTTGAAGATCATGGGGAGCCAAAATGGTAACAGGGTGTCCCAGAATGATGTCTTGAGTCTTGTCAAGAAGAGCTTGCGCAGCTATAACAGCCTTGAGATAAGTAGGTGCAGTCTGTGCAACAGGGTCAAGTTTGCAAGAATAGTATCCAAGAGGTCTCATAGAGTCACCATGTTTCTGAGTCAGCACCCCAGAGGCATGACCAATGTGTTCACAGATGAAGAGATTAAAGGGTTCAGAGTAATTTGGAAGTCCTAATGCTGGTGCTTTCAAAATCAGTTGTTTAAGGTTGTCAAAACAATCCATAGCTTGTGGAGATAGTCTTTTAGTGGCCAGGATCTCTTGGAAAGAGTCATATAGTGGTTACATGAGGGCAGATGCATTGGGGATCCATTGCCGGCAGTAAGTAATTATTCCCAAAAATCCTTGAAGTTCTTTGAGATTACGCGGGTATGGAATATTTTCAATAGCTTTTTTCCGATCATCAGTGAGATGTTGTGTTTCTTGTGAGATACAATGTCCGAGGAATATAACTTTTATACGACACCACTGGAGTTTGGATTGCGAAACTTTAGAATTGATGTTTGCTAAATGTTGGAGAAGACTGACAGATTCGATTTGACAAAGGTGGAGATTAGGGGCACAAAGGAGAAGATCGTCTACATATTGCAAGAGAGCAATTTCAGGATGCTGTAAAATCCATGGTTGGAGACAAGTTTGCAGAGCTTGGGTAAATTGATTGGGGGAATTCTGAGCGCCCTGGGGCATCCTGGTCCATGTATATTTAGCTCCTCGATAAGTAAAAGCAAAGAGGTGTTGACAGTCCTGATGTAAAGTGGACTATATACTGTGAAGTATATAGCATGAGGAGGTATGGTACTGAGGAGGGTGTGAGGATTAGGGACAACGGGAGTCTCCATAATTGTAGCGGAATTCACAGCTCGTAGGTCCTGTACTAGGCGATATTTGGGTGGTTCACCTGGAGCGGATTTTTTCTTCACAGGAAATAAAGGAGTATTTGGGGGGGATACACATGGGATGAGTACTCCTGCCTGTAGAAAGGTTTTGATTTGGTCTTCTAGCGATCGTTCTTGACCTGCTTTTAGAGGATATTGGGGTAATCTTGGTGCCGATGCTCCTTGTTTTAAGAAAACTTGTACAGGTTTAACTGGTAAGAGGCCGATGTCATCTGGTCCTGAGGACCATAAAGTGTTTGGAATTTGAGACAAGAATTCTGACGGGATGGATTCTTCAGGATTAGACACAAGGAAAGCAGGGATTGCTTGAAGGATGCATGTCAATTCGGGTGTAGGTTTAGTTTCAAAATCCAAATACATGCCAGAAGAATCATATCTTATTGTAGAATTCATTTTCTGGAGAAGGTCTGCTCCCAATAGATTAGTAGAACAGGTTGGGGAGACGAGGAGTCTAGACATCAGGCCATGTAAGCCAACTGGTACTGGATATGTCAGACGGATCTCTGTAGGATTTCCATCCACTCCTACACATGAAATGAAATCAGGAGAAAGTATGACATCTGGTGGAAGATCTTCTTTTTTCAAAACTGATCTGGCTGCACCTGTGTCCACTAGGAAAGGAAGTTCATGACCATTGATTGGGAGATTTACAGTTAGAACGGGCCCAGAATGACCTAAAACATTGCATGGAGTAGCATTGATAAAAATAGTAGACACAGGCTTGCCAGAATCCTATGGATGATTGGGGTTGAACCCAGCTTGTGAGGGTTCTTGCTGATAGGCGTTTGGAGAGTACTCTTGAATTTGAGGATTAAGTATTGAATTTTGTGGTCCCGTTTGTGGTCCATAGAAAGGGTTATTTACATGGGTCGGTTGAGGTCTGTCTTGTGGGAGTGGGAAGTATGGTTGATTTGGACTATAACGTTATTTGTACATTTGTGGATATAACTGTGGATCATTAATGTTTAAATGTGGTCTGTTACGACAATTTTTCATAATGTGTCCAAATCTTTTACAATAAAAACAGACTCTGGTCTCCATTTTTTGTTTGTTCGGAAACTGAGTTTGAGGATGTGCAAAAGTTTGCAGTTGATATCCAGATTGTGGGACCATTTGCATAGATTGTGGATAAACTTGCATCGGTTGGTTATATAAAATTGGTTGAGGTGATGTCTTTGGTTGATCTTCAGAGATTTCTTGTAGGACGTCCAGTTTGGTTCCAGACTTTTTTGTAGGTTGTTCTTCAGTTTCTGTTGCAGTTAATAAATTACCTTGAGCTTTAGCAATTTGGAGGATCTGGGTGCTGGGCAAATCCACATATTCTGGCCTTGTAGTTTCAAAATATTGGCGGATGGGTTTTAGTAAACCTTTTACAAATGAAGTAGCGAAGAGAATTTGATGGCTCTTGGTATTCATATCAAATCCTTGATCTTGGAATAGAGTTAGCATTCGATTGTAATATTTCTCCACAGTTTCAGATTTTTCCTGGGCAGAGTCGAAAATGTTGATTGAAGATGTTGCTAGACGGTCCTTCGCCCAAGCTTCAAGACGTCGGCAGAATTCTTCTCCTGAGGAATATGAATGGATATCATCTATATTTTCTTCGTGTAACGTTGTCTTGATGATTGGCCAGAAAGAGTGTCCAGCCTTTATACTGGCAACATTATAGAGGTCTTTCCAATTTGCTGAATATGTCCTTTGTATTTGATCCAGGCTGCGAAAAAAAGGCATAGGGTTTCTGTTCGGATCTGGCAACTGAATTATTAACGGGAGTGTGGGTGGCAGCAATACCGGTTCCTGATCTTTATGTGAAGTTTGTGCGGGTCCAGGTTCTGATTGTGGTGGTGGTGGTGGTGTTAATTCGATGAGTGGAGTGAGCTGTTGACTTGTGTGATGTTGATCCAGGAAACGATGAGGAACTCTTGAATCAGAAAGAATTTTGGGTCGATTAACTTCCTGCCAGACTTCTTTTAACCAATCAGCAGTATAGAGGTCTTGCACTATAATCCGTATCTCATGCAGTGTCGGGACAGGTGAATGTTCAAGTATTGCAGTAAGAATAGAGTGAATGCATGGGTATATTGGGAAACCAAATATTCCAGCGGAGATAAGAGGAATAGCCAATGAATGGTATTTCTGTTCTTGAGTAACTTCGAGTATGTTATGTATAGTTTGTTTTAGTAAATGTACGCAATCTTCATGATGTTCTTTGTGGTATGTCGGTCCTACTGCATGAATAATATAGCGACAGTTCAAATTACCTGCGGAGGTAATTACTACTCCAGATACTGTAAGTTGAGCACCCCCAGCACGTCCAATAATTTTGTCACATTCCATTTGAATGCGATCGCCACCTTGAGTTACAACTTGTTGGGCTATCCCACCAATATGTCTAAGATATGGGTTTGTAGGATTTACTATTGCCACTGTTGATTGTTGTACAAGATCTCCTATAGCTATGATGAGGGGAGTTTCAATGTTCCAGATTGAAGTGGTCAAAACAGGTGTGTTAAACTGAACTTTAGGTTGTTTTGAGGTTTTCCTTGAAGTTATGTGTTTCATCTTAGATCGCGGTGTGATAGTCTTGTAAGAGCTAGGAGTTCTAGTATCTTCTTCATCACTTCCCACTGTGTTCCATCCCTGTTCATAATCTTCTGTCTCATGTTTTATTTGTCCAGATTGTGGTGTTTCTTTATAATAGGGAGTAGTGGGGAGAGGATCAAAATCCATCAAATTAATTTCCTGATTATCTTGTTGTTCTTCTGATTGTAGTTCTTCCTTTGAAATTTGTTCTTCCCCTGAAACTTCAGTTTGTGGATCTTCAGGGCGTATCATCATAATTGGAGATACATCAGAAGTAGGTATATAATAGGCCCCTGAGGAAGTAAGCAAGGGGTATAATGGCTGTGAAGCATTGGGTCTTGGTTGTAATATGATCTGAGGCACAGTGACTTTAACATGAGGTCTTCTGTTAACAACAGCAGCAACATGGGTAGAACATGAAGTACCTGTATGCTTAGGTGTAGTGAGATGATCACTAGATAGATTGGGTACATTAAAATGGATACCCGTGGGGGGAGGTACCATGAGAGATTTACTGGAATTGGGTGTAGTAAAATGACTGCCAGTAACAGGGAGTGTAGGTGTATCAAAATGGCCACCAGGGGATTGTTCAAGGTTTGGTGCAGAAGGGGAAGTGTCATTCGAAATTGCATTTGAAGATAAACATGGTGGGGCAGGGTCTGGGCGTCCCTTACCACAATCTACACAGTATTAAGCTGAGGGCGGGTTTTGTTGACCACAATTGGGACATTCCCAGCATTTGGGACCGTCGCCATTATAGGGCGGTGGTGGCTGTTTCATAATACAATACATATACGCAGTTGTATTCCCTTTCTTATCTTTACATTCAACTTCCACAAAATGTTCTTTAGCAATCTCACAAGCTGTTCGATGCCAAGCCTGAGCAGCGAGGAGCAAACCATGATCTTGCAACATTCCTCTGTGCTCTTTCAATGCTTTAGTCCACATATGAATTTGTAATCTGCCTCCCTTATGCATATTACATATTTTCATTAATTTCTTCACATTATTAACATGACTTTTCCCCTCTCTGTTCGTTACAAGCTGTATTGGACTTTCATATTGTTCACATGGGGTCCTGGACCCGAGAGCAGCTTGTAATTTTTCCATACTTATGTTTATTTTTTCTTTTCAGATTCTCTCAGTTTGCACATGTGACTAGTTTCCCTATTTCGTGCTTTTGAGTGAGACAGAGCACACAACTGCACTGAGACTGGTCTTTCCCTCCGGGGTTAAGCAAAGGCTAGCCCTTCCCTCCCCCCATGCTTAGCGAGGGAGAAAACTTATGAACCAGCTGTGGCTTTCACCCGGAGTGTCACTAACTGTAATCTCAGGTGTCACCCACAGCCCTATAAAAATAATAAGACAGATCAGGGCTCTCACTTCCGGATCTGAATTGGGATTACCCTTAGTAATCCCAAAACGGAAAGGGGAATTGGGAATCTGGGGAAAGGGGTTTTGGTATCTAAACCAGTCTGAAATCCACACAGGTTAACTAACAGTGCAGCCGTTTTTCCCTACTCTAACACAGAACTGATCTTTTCCCTGCTGTCAAGGAGGCTAAATCCTTATATCAATGACCTGACAGGGCGTAATCAGCAACATGGCTCGCTCATTCCCTGGACTCTTGGCAGGGAGTAATCAGCTTCGTGGCTCTTTCCCTGGACTCTTGGCAGGGAGTAATCAAAGCACTCTTACTCTAAATAATCTATCCCCCCTATTATCAGTTCTGTAGACCCCAAGACATAGAATACAAAGAGAGAAATTGCAGAATTACTTATCTTATCTAATCTAGTCACCACGTGCTCCTGAGCCACCAACCAGAAACAATTAATTGGAAACGACAAACAGCGTACGTATATGAATACGCACACAGGTTCTTTGATTCTCACAGTGGGAACAGGCACCCGGTCGTTTCAGGTGTCACCGAGAGGGTCGACAATACCACCAGCAGACTCACCCAGAACCGTCCGATACGGATAAGTCACAGATTCATATATATATAAAAAACAGTGAACTTACCGTTTGTCAATGGAGTTGATCAGGCTCCAAATTGGACAGCCCAGAACAATTCAGCGGGTAGTTGGGCGTCGGCCCCCCATGGGTCTCGAACCCCCAAATGAGAATCACTTCCAGTCATGGCACCACTGTCAGGGAAATATTTTTTTTTTTTATCCCTTACTTCAATTGATTGTCTCTGTCCAAATTAGATTTTGAGTGCATGCGTCGACGCTAAGAACTCCAGACCACACAGAATGTTGCTGGTTTGAAATCCCATACACTTCTCTTTATTTTCAGGAAGCACTGTCTCATTTTAATTCTCTGATTTAGGAGTGATTTAGGAGTGGTTATCAAATCACATGTATCTCCATAACATATTATAATTGGATGTCCAGAATATATAACCTTTTTTGGACATGGAGCATAAATTTATGAAATCACAAAACAGGATATATGTATACAATAGGTTTCTTTTGCATCTGCGCAGTCTTATTCAGGCATTGGCTGACTAATATTCTCTTCGTCATTCAAAACAGGAACTAGGTGCTTCTGTCTGAAGGCCTATCTTGCGTAAGCTGTTCCAAGCTAAAAACAATCTTGTTACGTTATCTGGGTAAGATGATTGTTAAATGCATAACATAAGATGTAACAGATAAGATGTAACAGATTTCCATGTTTTTTCTTATTGCTCACCTTCACATATCTACTGTACGCATATGATTTAAAATTTATATATATAAATTTATATGTTTATATAAAACAATTAAAAAGGAATGATCCATATTACCATCTATAAAGGGATTTCTGGTTTAATGTTTAATCATTACAGTTGTGCAACTTTGTCATAGCGCCTAACAATTTTCCGGATATGTTCTTCCCATCAATGAATAGTAACATTACTGTTTACATCCAGTTAAATACTGTATGTGAAGAAGAATTAACTGAAACAATTCATAAACTGTAGACGACCAGTGCCATACATGTACAGCGACTGTGGGACGTGACTTAGGCCACAGTGCTCTGATCTGATCCATAAAGCCACATAAAGTGAAACATGTCAGATTTGCAAAAATAGGCCTGGTCAGGAAGGTAAAAACTCGCCTGGGGTAGAAGGGGTTAAAAGTGTATTCCTATCTTAATAATAATCTTTATTTATGTAGCTCCAACATATTCTGCTACGCTTTACAATCAGGAGGTTCATATACAGAGTCATAAATAACATAGCAACAAACAAGTAAACAATTAAAACAAGAGGAATGAGGGCCCTACTCACAAAAGCTTGCAATCTACAAGAATATACTGAAGGGGTGACACAGAAGATAAGAAGTGCTTGATATGTACAATGGTCCTGCCACTTTAACACACTAGGAGAGTAACTATAAGGTTGCATGCAGGCTCTGACTGGCCCACAGGGATACAGATGAATCCCGTTGGTGGACCCCTGAGCAAGGTGGGCCCCTAGTCTCCCACCCCCTGCACAAGTGGCACATAACACAGGAGACTTGCTGCACTACATACAGTGCCTTGCGAAAGTATTTGGCCCCCTGGAACTTTAAAACCTTTTGCCACATTTCAGGCTTCAAACAAAAAGATATAACATTTTACATTTTTGGTGAAGAATCAACAACAAGTGGGTCACAATTGTGAAGTGGAACGAAATTTATTGGATCGTTTAAACTTTTTTTGTAATAATAAAACTGAAAAGTGGGGCGTGCAAAATTATTCAGTCCCCTTACATTAATACTTTGTTGCGCCACCTTTTGCTGCGATTACAGCTGCAAGTCGCTTGGGGTATGTCTCTATCAGTTTTTCACATCTAGAGACTGAAATTCTTGCCCATTCTTCCTTGCAAAACAGCTCGAGCTCTTTGAGGTTGGATGGAGAGCGTTTGTGAACAGCAGTTTTCAGCTCTTTCCACACATTCTGAATTGGATTCAGGTCTGGACTTTGACTTGGCCATTCTAAGACCTGGATACGTTTATTTTTGAACCATTCCATTGTAGATTTTGCTTTATGTTTGGGATCATTGTCTTGTTGGAAGATAAATCTCCGTCCTAGTCTTAGGTCTTTTGCAGACTCCAACAGGTTTTCATCCAGAATGGTCCTGTATTTGGCTCCATCCATCTTCCCATCAATTTTAACCATCTTCCCTGTCCCTGCTGATGAAAAGCAGGCCCAAACCATGATGCTGCCACCACCATGTTTGACAGTAGGGATGGTGTGTTCAGGGTGATGAGCTGTGTTGCTTTTATGCCAAACATATCGTTTTGCATTGTTTCAAAAAAGTTCAATTTTGGTTTCATCTGACCAGAGCACCTTCTTCCACATGTTTGGTGTGTCTCCCAGGTGGCTTGTGGCAAACTGTAAACAGACTTTTTATGGATATCTTTGAGAAATGGCTTTCTTCTTGCCACTCTTCCATAAAGGCCAGATTTGTAAAGTGTTCGACTGATTGTTGTCCTATGGACAGACTCTCCCACCTCAGCTGTAGATCTCTGCAGTTCATCCAGAGTGATCATGGGCCTCTTGGCTGCATCTCTGATCAGTCTTTTCCTTGTTTGAGATGAAAGTTTAGAGGGACGTCCGGATCTTGGTAGATTTGCAGTGGTCTGATACTCCTTCCATTTCAATATGATCGCTTGCACAGTGCTCCTTGGGATGTTTAAAGCTTGGAAAATCTTTTGGTATCCAAATCCGGCTTTAAACTTCTCCACAACAGTATCACGGACCTGCCTGGTGTGTTCCTTGGTCTTCATGATGATCTCTGTGCTTTAAACAGAACCCTGAGACAACATTGGATCATTCAAAGATCCTCAATGAATCTCTGGAGTGAGTTTTCTGAAGTGAAAATAAATGGGCCGAATAATTTTGCACGCCCAACTTTTCAGTTTTATTATTACAAAAATGTTGATCCAATAAATTTCCTTCCACTCCAAATTGTGACCCACTTGTTGTTGATTCTTCACCAAAAATTTAAAATGTTATATCTTTTTGTTTGAAGCCTGAAATGTGGCAAAAGGTTGAAAAGTTCCAGGGGGCCGAATACTTTCGCAAGGCACTGTACATATATTCTATTTACAGCACCTCAAGCAGCCTATGTTCATATAAAAAACTTGATAGCTTATTAAAGAAACTCCCCAGTTTATTATTATAGACACAATCAGAGCTGAGATGACTTCTAGCTACAGAGGACAGCTAGCCAGTATCCCCTTTTCCCAAGGACCTACCTTCTCAAAGTTGCTGCGGGAAAAACCTTAATGGTCATCTTTCTATTCATTCCTTGTATGCCATTGACAGCTTCACCAGGATGGTCAGGCCAAGGCAACCAATACTTTTGATATGCTATAATTGTCTAAGATAGGAGTTCCCCTTTAGCACTTTAAAGACCATGTTTTTGTTCGATGGGATTCCAGATGGGAACAACTAACATATGGCTGCAGGATAAGAGTACACGCGAATGTTAACATGTTTTACTTGGGTAAAATATTATTTACCTGCCACTATACCTTTATGTAGAAATATAATTTCTGAAACAGATATTCCATTCTAAGTCTACACAAAGCAGCTTTAGTTCCTTAGGTTTAGAAAGTAAGATGAAATTTGTGTTCTGTATTCTTTACTATAAAATGTATAACACCACTAGAAAAATATCATACAGCACAGTTTAATGAAAAGATTATATTATGTTAACACATGCATTATGCATAAACGACTATATTGTCTCCATTTTACGTATGTACCTTTTGGACAAAGCAAAAGATAAAATCAAATATAAGGGAAATCAACCTCTGACTTGTATTACATTACTGCATTAACACCACCTAATGGATTCCTTGGCAAACAATACCCAAATTTAAAAGGAAATTCTCCCCCCTAAGTGTACTAATACTGGAATAATGGCATCTTTGAAGGCTAGTCATTGAACAAATAGAACATTAACATCTCGAAAACATTAAAAAGCAACAGAGGAGCTGTAACAATTTTAAATACAAATATAAGCAAAGTATATATCACTTTTTTAGGGCATAAACCACAGAGAGCAATGGATTTTTAATATTATTAATGTTACTACTACAAATTATGCATGTCCCTTGCTCTACGGTTCCATGTGTTTGTTCCATTTTTCTATTTGCCACCTTTTACTTGTTTAAGATCTTTAAGAAAGATTTAATAAAAAAATATGACAACTTTGGGGACCATAAAACAAAGTTCTTAAATGCGACAAAATAGGCAGTAACTAAAATTTTACTTTTAATATACCAAAGATTAAAATCGTCCACCATCCTGGTCAGACAATATAGAAGACATAAACAAAGTATGCAACAAAAAACAAGAATAGGCGTGCAGTGGCAAATTAGCTTGTAAAGAGGGGGAAATGATTGGGACCTCCTGGCTGGCCCTAGACTAGGGCCCTTTGCTAGTCTCAGCCTAGAGATGCGACTCGATGGTAGTAACACTCTGTCTCCATTCCTTACCCTCTCTGTCCTGCAAAATACCCTGGTTAATACCACAAAGGGTTAATAGCGCGTGCCAACGCGTTTCCCCCTCTCTATACAGGATGGTTCATCAGGGGACAAATAACATGTGGTTTAAGAACATGAAGATCAAATATATAAAGAAGCTGACAAACTGATATAAGTTTCCACCATCCCCTGATAAGGGAGAAACTCTCAGCCTAAAATAAAATAAAGCATAAAGCGGAAACCAGTGCATTTATAGATACAGTTTCCCCTGTTATATAAGTGCCAAAATCGGTCACCATATGGTGACCTCTGGAATGGCCAGGGTTAACACAGCACTCACGGTTACCAGCGGATAGTGCGCAGTCAGCATCCAGTAGGCTCCATTCCTGGCTTGATCAGCAGTAAGAAGCTAAGCTTGGTAAGTTTAATTAGCTCACCTACTTGTCCTTATTGGTGGCGGTAAATTGACACGCTTCCCTGCTGTGAAACGCACGCCAAGGCTCCTCGGCTCCCGAGAAGGATCTCCACGAGTCCATACCGGAAGCGCACGCGTTTCCCCCCCCAATGAATAGTGATCACATCGACATATTCTTGGAGATGGTCATAGGGGAACTGGACGAGATTTCTGAGTCAAATGACCACTACTGTAATTTATCTAGGGCTGAAATGATAGCACTTAATAATCTAGAAAAGGACCCCGCTATAGCCATTAAACCGTCTGATAAAGGGGGAAATCTGGTCATATTGGACCATGAAAAATATAGGCTTATGTGTGTTAGATTGTTGGAAGATCGGAATTGTTATAGGATCTTGCCCTCTGACCCCACAGACTCCTTCGTGCAATTACTTATTGAAATCCTTGATCAAGGCCTTGTCGATGGGGTTCTGGGTAAAGCTGAGTATGATTTCATCAAACCTGTGTCGCCCCAAATTTCGACTTTCTATGGATTACCGAAGATCCATAAGGGGTTATCCCCGTTGCGGGGTCGCCCCATAGTATCAGGGGTGGATTCGGTTACCCAGAACACGGGAATCTATTTCGACAGGGTTCTTAGGAAATTTGTCTTTGCGCTCCCGTCATACACCAGAGACACGATGGATTTCCTGAGGAAGATTGAAAACCTCATTATTGATCCATCGTGCCTCTTGGGAAGTATAGATGTGGAATCCTTATATAGTTCTATCCTCCATGCATGTGGATTAAAGGCAGTTTCCTAAGTCTATCTAAGTTCGCAAGGGACTCACTTCAATGTACATAACCAATTTGTTTTGCGCCTGCTTGAGTTTGTGTTGATGCACAATTATTTTCTTTTCGATGGTAAGTTCTTCCACCAGCTCAGGGGGACTGCGATGGGGAGCCCATGTGCCCCCACGTATGCTAATCTCCTCTTGGGCTGGTGGGAGGACAACATCATTTTTCCAGGTGATCAAGTATGGTGGGGGAACACATTTTGTTTTGGACTCGTTATATTGACAATGTGTTTTTGATTTGGAGAGGTACCCTAGAGGAGTTCAAGAAATTAATAATTTGTCTAAATGACAATAAACTTGGGCTATCCGATCATTCCTTAACGTTTCTAGATGTTAGGGTCACAAAATACGAGGACAGATTGACAACCACTAACTATAGGAAGGTGACAGCTACTAATAACCTTCTAGATTGGGATAGTTATCACCCTACCCCCCTTAAAAAAGGTATTCCCCATGGCCAATATCTGCGAATGAGAAGGAATTGCTTTGATGGTGAAGATTTTCATAGCGAATCAAGGGGCCTGTACCAGCGTTTTAGAGAGAGAGGATACCCAGATCATGTATTGAGGGAAGCATTTAAATCAGCTAAGAGTCGTGATAGGAATAGTCTTTTGGTTCCTAAAACCAGGAATGAGGAAGGTCATCTGGTTAGGATCAGCTCTACCTTTGATGTAGAAAACTACCAAATCAGAAGTATACTTCAAAAATATTGGCCAATACTCTTAATGGATTCAGACCTGGCTGAAGTGTTGTCTCCATATCCTAACATCACCTATAGGAGAGGAAGGAGTCTAAAGGATAGATTGGTACATAGCCATTACGCACACCCTCAACCACTGGGAACCTGGCTTGATCGGAAGCCCCTGGGGGTATTTAGATGTTGGTCCTGTAGTGCTTGCAGATATATTAAGAATACCAAAATCAATATCTGCAGTGTGACACAAAGGTCCTATATAGTCCGGGATTTCATTAACTGCAGGAGCAATGAAGTAGTGTATTTATTTCAATGCCCCTACCCCCGTGACTATGTGGGCAAGACTTCACATGAGTTCCGCCGGAGAATCCTGGAACACGTTAATGATGTGAGGAAGAAAAAGGATACTCCGGTAGCCTGCCATGTTCAGGAATTCCATCAGGGAGATTTAAGGTGTCTGACATTTTCGGCCTTAGAACTCGTGCAGCCATCAGTCAGACATGGCGACTGGGACCGACGGATACTCCAGAGAGAGACCGAGTGGATTTATCGCTTTCGGTCCCAGTCTCCTCAAGGCCTGAACGAGAGACTTACATTCTCATATTTCATTTAAGATCGGTCTAAACTATATTGGACCTTCTGCCCCCTTTATTTATTTTTTCCTTTTCTATATTAATCTGCCTATGCCGAGTGCTGTATCTGACTCTGTTGAGGGACTTTTTGCATATGACACATGAAGTGTCTATTAGTATTTTTCATCAAGAAGTTATTTCGTATTTGATAACTTATTTTATAGTATCAATCTATATATCTGCTCTAACATCTGTATGTATGATAGGTATCTCTTATATACATTGGTCATGAGGGTAATGGTTATGGCTTGTATCAGTGTGGCTGTACCCGGCTATTTGCGTATGCAAGATTGTATACATAGTTGCGGTATACATAGTTGCAGTATACATAGTTGCAGCTATTTGCGTACGCAAGATTGTATACACAGTTGCGGCATACACAGTTGCAGCTATTTACGTAAGCAAGATTGTATACACAGTTGCGTATGTACGGTGATTGCCGCATGCGCATCGGATAGTGGCACGCAAGTTGGAACGCACAGCCGCGAACCGGAAGTGACGTGTTTGCGCTTCCGGTATGGACTTGTGGAGATTCTTATCGGGAGCCGAGGAAGCCTTGGCGTGCGTTCCACAGCAAGGAAGCGTGTCAATTTCCCGCCGCCAATAAGGACAAGTAGGTGAGCTATTTAAACTTACCAAGCTTAGCTTCTTACTGCTGATCAAGCCAGGAATGGAGCCTACTGGATGCTGACTGTGCACTATCCGCTGGTAACCGTGAGTGCTGTGTTAACCCTGGCCATTCCGGAGGTCACCATGTGACCGATTTTGGCACTTATTTAACAGGGGAAACTGTATCTATAAATGCACTGGTTGCTGCTTTATGCTTTATTTTATTTTAGGCTGAGAGTTTCTCCCTTATCAGGGGATGGTGGAAACTTATATCAGTTTGTCAGCTTCTTTATATATTTGATCTTCATGTTCTTAAACCACATGTTATTTGTCCCCTGATGAACCCTCCTGTATAGAGAGGGGGAAACGTGTTGGGACGCCCTATTAACCCTTTGTGGTATTAACCAGGGTATTTTGCAGGACAGAGTGGGTAAGGAACGGGGACAGAGTGTTACTACCATCGAGTAGCAAAGGGACCTAGTCTAGGGTCAGCCAGGAGGTCCCAATCGTTGCCCCCTCTTTACAAGCTAATTTGCCACTGCACACCTGTTTTTTGTTGCATACGTTGTTTATGTCTTCTACATTGTCTGACCAGGATAGCGGACTATTTTAATCTTTGGTATATTAAAAGTTAAATTTTAGGTACTGCCTATTTTGTCGCTTTGTATATTCAGCATCACCTAGGGAGAGCACAGACTGTGGTGCTATAATTCCCCCTTTTTTTTGTCTTAAAAGTTCTTAAATGATCTTCATTATTTCAAGGAATTAAAGAACAGTTATATCACCCATGGAAATGAGTAACTGCTCATATACTACATGATTGTGTCCCCTTTAATGGAAACAGATTGCCTCAGCTGATGAATTTCTGTGCAGAAAAAAACCTCAACCCTATCAATACAACAAAAAACAATGAGGAAATGGGCAATTAAAACATAACGTTTAATAAATGTCAGTTAAGAAAAATACCCAAACTAATGAAAAATAATTACACACAAGGTAATAAATTATTTTGTGTCTTACCACCTCCTTAGCCAAACGATGTCCACAAAGTAGAGTTGAAGAAGGTGGTATCCTACCATCCGAATACAGTCGAGTAGATAGGTGCTCGAAGATGAGGGGACCAAATATCCTGTCCCTAAAATAGCAAACCCTAAAGGTAAAGGGGGAGGGGGCTATTGAAACCCTGCCTCACAAAGTCGGAGCACCCACCCCGACAGGGGCGACCCCGTCAAGAACCTAACCCTGACGCGGGCCTGTCCCTAATAATAGCTGACCCTTACACAATGTATATAATAAAGTCCCTACATGCCATGTTTCATCCTCATCGGACTCATCAGGGGAGTTGTAAACAATAGAGGGATAGTCAGCAAAAAAGAAAGAAATTTACAGTAGGAAAATAATGAGAAGAAAAGACAAACAGCCCTATTGATAAGTCAATAATAAGGACTAAGTTTAAAAATATAAACTATTAAAAATATAATCCTGTGGACATTTATCCTTTTATGTCAATTAAATCCGCTGTATATAATACCTATTATGGTCTGCATAATACAATATATACCCGTATGCCGGCCCATCAGACACATCGGGTTACTTAGCAACGAT
The DNA here is from genome assembly GCA_900303285.1 of Rhinella marina. Classification (NCBI taxonomy): domain Eukaryota; kingdom Metazoa; phylum Chordata; class Amphibia; order Anura; family Bufonidae; genus Rhinella; species Rhinella marina. The sequence continues at coordinate 140,343 of ONZH01012859.1, forward strand.
GCGCCGAATGTGAGGCAGTCTTTGTCTTACCCATCCTCCGATCACATGATCGGACCTCCTCTGCACCCGGAAGCACGCGGTGCGGCGTGCGTTCCACATGCGCTCCAATGGGCGGATGTAGAGGGGAGCTGAATGTCCGGCCGGATCGTGAGTAGATGGCTATAAGTTTCAGGTAAGACGCCATTACCCTGCGCCTTTACCATCACACAGGTGTCGTTCTGGGAGGGGAAGACTGTCCTCCCAGCTATAGGCAGATTTCCCCATTGTTTATACTGCCACTGCAGGTTCAGTTAGGCTTATTCCCCATAGATTATGTATGTGGCCATATCCCAGGGACGCCTAAGGGAACTGATGTCTTATATATATTTTTAAACTTAGTCCTTATTATTGACTTATTAATACGGCTGTTTGTCTTTTCTTCTCATTATTTTCCTACTGTAAATTTCTTTCTTTTTTGCTGACTATCCCTCTATTGTTTACAACTCCCCTGATGAGTCCGATGAGGATGAAACATAGCATGTAGGGACTTTATATACATTGTGTAAGGGTCAGCATTTATTAGGGACAGGCCCGCGTCAGGGTCAGGTTCCTGACGGGGTCGCCCCTGTCGGGGTGGGTGCTCCGACTTTGTGAGGCAGGGTTTCAATCCCCCTTTATCTTTAGGGTTTGCTATTTTAGGGACAGAATATTTGGTCCCCTCATCTTCGAGCACCTAGCTACTCGACTGTATTCAGATGGTAGGATACCACCTTCTTCAACTCTACTTTGTGGACATCGTTTGGCTAAGGAGGTGGTAAGACACAAAATAATTTATTACCTTGTGTGTAATTATTTTTCATTAGTTTGGGTATTTTTCTTAACTGACATTTATTAAACGTTATGTTTTAATTGCCCATTTCCTCATTGTTTTTTGCTGTCCCCTTTAATGACAACAACTGTTTTCGCTGATAATAGCTTTCGCAGTGGTACACTGATTTCCAAGAACATAAATGGGGGAAAAACAGTGGAACAGCACATTTTAGAATTATAAGTAATGTTGAACGAATGGAAGTGGAATGAATTGACTTCAATCCAAATTTAAGGAAAACTTTGATTCACCATGAATATAAATTTTCTCTTGCTTCGTACTAACAAATGTTTTTTTTTCCTCAAATGGTGGCTACACGTGTTACAAAGTGAAAGTAAGAAACCCAGAAACGCAATATGACCCATAATGCTGTGCAGCCAGTCAATCAGCAGATAACCTAACCCTGTGATGCCACAGCCCTATAAAAAGCCTAATTCTTCCCAGGGAGAGATTTTATTGTGCTAGGAACAGTGTTTTAGAAATCTTTTAATTGTAGAATATTGCATTTCAGGGACAATTGAGAGTTTTCAGACACTGTAGGGACAGCATAGGGAGACTACAGGGGCAGTGCAGGCTCAGTGTAATTGCCCTGTGCATTTTGTTCCACTGCTGTGCCATTCATTCTTAATCTGTTCTGTTATACATAGACTGACTGTTTATCAGACTTAATCTCAACAGCCAAACTAATATATAGGTGCATGTACCTAATTCATCTGCTAAACCATTAATTAATCTGTTCAGTTATACATAGACATACTGTGCATCATACTCATCGACATGCAGTGTAATATATATGTAGGTGCTTTTTTCTAGTCTATCTGCTGTGCTATACTTCATCTTTTACATTACTGATTCAGTTACTGTACACTATGGCTAACAGACGGTTGCCTGGGGCCTCAAAAGGAACAGGTCGTGGTGGTATGCAGGATATATTTACAGAAAAGCGCAGTCAGAGTGCTAATGTTGGCACCATGGTCCTGCGTCAACATATGGAGCGTCATCATAAAGGAGCCTGGAAAACCATGGCACTAATGTAGTGGTACAGACTGACTCAGCAACCGCTGCATTTCACAGCGGCAAGCACACCTTCTCCTGCACACAGGGCTCCTGAAACTCAGCAGAAGGAAGCTGTCATTCTTTCTCTTTGTCTATTGATACTGATGCTCCTCCTCATCACGTGTTCCATCAGCAATCGATAACCGAGGCAATTGCAAAGAGACAACAGTATGCATGCACTCATCCAAAGTTGCAGAAGCTGAATGTGCACCTGGCCAAGTTGCTGGTAGTACAGTCCCTCCTTTTCCATATTGTGGACTCTGAATACTTATTACAGATATACAGATGGCTTGTGCCCAACCAAGATGGAGAATCTCAAGCTGTAAAAAAGCTGTACTAGCTCTGCACACCTATGTTGAACAAAAGGTGGGCCAGTCCTTGAGCCTTTCAGTGTCTGGTACAGTTTATGCCAGCCCTGACATGTGGAGTTTTAACTGTAGCCAAGGACAATATATGTCCTTTAAAGCCCACTGGGTAAATGTGGTTCTGACCCAGGCACACCAGCGACTTGTCTAGGTGATGGCAATGCTGCCTCTTTCTTGTAATCATGGATTTTCTGTGCCAATGTCCTCCTCTGCCTCCTCATCCTCCACCTTGATTCAGCCTCCACAGTAGGCACTTTTCCAGCATACCACCTATACAAAACACAGCATTGTCACGCTGTTCTGCACCTGGTCAGCCTGGACGAAATAAGTGACATCAGGGAGGAACTCCTCCATGTCATCAACCAAGAAATTGAACACTGGCTGGAACAGGCTGAAACGTGTCCTGCAAGCGATACATTCTCAATCTGGTTGTCAACCATTTCCTGAAGTCTTCCACCTAACTGCAAGACACCTTGAAAATATCAAGGAAAATGTGCATGCCCTAGAGCCACTTTTACTGTGCAAAACATGCCCCTCCTTGAGCTGCAAAGGCAGAATGTTTTTCACCTACATGTTTTTCTCCTATATGCAAAATTTCCACAGCTTGAAACTCCATGATCCGACTGTATGAGTAGAGGAATCCTTTGACCGATTTCTTGATGTTGCAGATGGACAGGACTACTTTCAGGTGTAACTTTGACAATAGCCAGTGGCAGCTCACGCGTGACACCTGCCATTTGATCAGGCCATTTGAGGAGGCCACTTTATTTTGCACCAGTAGTAGTTCCACTCCTTCACACCCTGGAGAGGATACTGATAAATCTGACTGGTGAGAGGACAGAATACGTGACGCCTACATTTCATGGCCGTCTGAGCCCTGCGGAGGCTGAACTGGCACAGAAGGAGGAGGACATAAACATCCAGGAATTCTATATAGAACTAGGTGGTTTTTCTGCCCAAATGACAGGAGAGGAGCATGAGGAGATAGAGGGTGACAACAAAGATGTCATAGATTATGCCAACAGACTGTGGCAGTATGCAGTGGGGATGGAGGCAGGGAGTTCCCCAAGTCCCTTTCGTAAATGGCTAGATGCATGCTTAGTTGCTTGCATAGTGACAGCCTCATTATAACCATTCAACAAAAAGATGACTACTGGCTCTCCACAATGTTAGACCCTCACTACTGGGCCAAAATGGGGTCTTTTTTTTACACCTTCTGAGAGGGATAAAAAACTCAATTACTATCAAAACCTCCTTTGTAGTCGGTTGGTCGCTGCCTATGTGCCCCATCACCCATCCTCACAAAGGTCTAAAAGAGGGGACCTTCTGAGCTCACTCTCCACTGCCATGACTGCTGAAGGTGGGTGGGGGGCAAGAGCAGCTCCAGTTCCATCAAGTGCAACTTAAGTCTTCAGTCTCTTATGAGCACTTTACTTCATCCACCTACTAAATAAACTACCCATCAGCAGCAGTACATGGAGCAGAAACTGAACCAGCAGTTGGTGGCATACTTGGACTGTACCCTGTTATCCTAATCCAAGACTGTATTTTGCATCAGGATTTGATCATGATTTGGTAGCCAAAAACAAGAGTAGGTCCAAAATACAGAGGACATGCAAATATTTCAATCACATGTCAATCACTCTGTTTTGGACCCACTCCTGTTTTTACCTTACCAATAATGATCAAATGCTGACCAAATACTGACCATGTTAAGGCGGATGCTCAAACTACACTGATGATGTCACCAAGCCCAGCCAACATGTCTGCGTGGTGATGTCATATGCGTGCTTTCTTCAATCAAGATGGCCACAACAGCCTTTTCGCACAACAATGGATGAATTATGTATTTTTTTTTGTTTTTACCACCATTTTAGGGAAAATTGATTAGTAACCTCGAAGTACAAGGAAATTCGCCTTCACGACAAATCAAATTTTTCCTGAAATTCACATAGAAGTAAATTTGTTTTACTTCAATTAGCTCAACACAAATTAAAGGTACAAGGCTTGCATAACTCATCCCTGCCAGCTCAATTAGCAATGCTACTGGGCTGCTACTCTAGTTCTGAAATATTGCTAAATAGCTGATGATTACAGCTGTCCCCTAGGGGAGAGGTTGTTTAAACAAGTTAGAGATTGTGACATCCATGAATATTGTAACTATATGGTTGACACTATGTGGAAAAGGTCCGGACCAACAAAGCTTCTATGAAAACCACTCAATAGCAACCTAGAGAGAGCATGCGCACAGCCAAGCATGATCAGAGCACGAGCACAGCCAGGCGCTCCTGTGCCATTAATCATGTAAAGAGTCGCAGCCCCCTGAGTGAGCACACCAGGGACAAACATGACAGGTGACATAACCCCTTTAAGTTTGGCTTTTTAGTTAAACAATTAAAATATTATACAGAGCCAACTAGTGTTGATTAACTGTTTTTGTCAATAAGTGAACCATTTAAAACGGGTCATATTTGTTCTTGCTCCCAGTGATGCTTAAAGGGCAACTGTCAGCAGTTTTGCATGGCCCATTCATGTAATAGATCCTGGATCTCATATACATAAAACTAAAAATTAGGTGTAGCATAACTTGGCATGGCTTGTTAATCTAAGAATTTATTATGATAACTATGTTTCGACCTACAATTTTGTCTTCTATATTCTCTCCTACTCATGTTGGTTAGAGATGAGTGAATCTAATTGTCGATTCGTTGATTCGTATCGAATCTTGGAAATTTTTAGCTGCAAAGCGAATCTGAATATTAGGTGATTTGCTTCGGCTTTGCACGCATTGGCTGCGTAGTTGTCCTATAAATTACACACTATTGCTACATATAAGTTACTCTATACGCTGTTGCGTACGAATTCAATTCATTAGCGAAATTTTACTGTTAGTTCGTTTATCGTGCGCAAAAGCCTGGGAAGAAAGTGGTCACCTGACCTAGTGGGCAGGGCTTGCTCTGATTGGCTCAGGCTCAATAAGCCAGTGACGCATCACTTCTGTTGCGACTGCTGAGACAAGCAGAAGCACTGCGTGTGAAGTTCTGAGACTCTGAGACCTGTTTTGTGAAAATTGGGGTGTAATTGCTCTGGAAATCCATATTACACATATCAGGGATACTGCAGGGCAAGTGCAGGGCCAGTTCAGGGCTAGTAATTAATCAGGCAGGGAGAGAGAGACAGGAAGAGATAGGGAGAGACAGTGAGATACAGGGACAAAGACCAGCTGCAGCGCCACAGAGTGAATTGAAAAATGTCTGGAATGGATAAGCAAAAGGTGTCCACTTCCAGCCAGACCTCGAGCTCTAAAAAAAAGGAGAAGGTGGCACAGGGCAGAAGTGCCAAAGGACCTGTAGCCGGGGCATCTACTAGTAGTATTTGCAATACTTGGCCGTTGTTCCACTAGGCTAACCCACCAAGGCACAAAAGTGTAGTGGAGGAGAAAGTAGATGAGGTAGTGGAATGGATGGCACACTCATCTCAGTTTCAGCCAGATGATCTGCTGTCATCTGCTGATACAGTATCCATATGAAGCCAGGGGTCAGACTCAGAGCGTTCCTCCTGCTCCACCATTCCTCTCCAGCAAAACCCGTCATTTCAAAGAGGTTGCGTACCTTTTTACCTGAACGTTCGTCATTAGTGCGCGAATGTATGCTAAAAGCCATATAATCACGTATATTTTGTATGCAAATTCAACGAATCTATTAGTCGAATATACGAATCTTAGGAAAAGTTCGGCGAATGCAATTTTGCATGATTCGCTCATCTCTAATGTTGGTCATGTGACTGTTTGCATGATCACTGGGATGCCCTGCACTGGGATGGGGAGGCAGCTGCTGGGTCTAAATAGGCCCAGCACAGCCCTAACAGGGTAATAAGGATAATCACTGAAAAACAGCAGATATGCAACTGGGTCTGCTCTGCAGTGCAAAAAATAATGAAGATATAATTAAGTACCCAAATGGTCTGACCTTTGAGAGACTGAGTATAAAAGCAAAAGTAAAAGTAAAACATATACAAAAATAATCCATCCCCAAAAAACTGTTCCCAAACTTAATAAGCTAATATTCTCCTGGACCTTTGTGGTATATTATTATGTTAGATCTACTAAAGATGCACTTACACATGCTGACTGAGCAGGCAATTATCAGGAATGCACTGTTCCTTCCCAATAACTGCCTGCTTGTCAGTAGAGATAAAAAACTGCATTTATATGCAGCAATCACCTCCACTGTATGGGAACAAGCAATGGCCGCTACCATCGCTCATCCTCAAATAGATTCATTGTTTCTGGGCAGCAGATCACTGTTTATACAGCACGATCTGATGCCCAGAAATGATGATTTAGGTACCTGCATGAACAATCATTTCACCCCATAAACAAGCAAAAAACTTGTTCAATTGGGTGATCATAGTCGGATTGTTGGGAAAGAACATTTTTACAAACGTTCATTTCAGATAATAAGCCCAATTGCCCTGTGTAAATCGGCCAAAAAAACATATTTTCATTTTTTTTTAAGTGTGAATAGAATTCCTAGATAACTTGCATCTTTGAACAGTACTGCACATAATAGTAGCTGATAAAGTGTCAACAGTTTTTTGCACCAAAATAACCTCTCTGTATACTTATTGGTGTCATTTTCATGTTCTTCATCACTGTAATATTATAGTGAAACTGTTGAGTGAGTCTTAGTCTTTATTTCATCAATTAAAACAGGTTATTTCTCTTCATTATTCTACAGGACTTTTAATAGAGAAATGCATTGATGGTTATAGCTTAATTGGAACGAACTATGGTAATGGTCTCACAGTCTCATATCAATAATTTTCTGCTGAAGTTGAGTTTGCCTTGCTGAGCGCATCATTCATCATTATAACCAGCAAGAATCCTTGGGAAAGACTAAAATCTTCTCCTGGATAAATTGCTCATAGTCCACGGAGATTTAAAATTGATATGCTTAACTTTACATCTAGAGTTTTAATTACTATGTACTCAGTGGGTAAATTACAAAATGCATGTTTGTACAATCATTTGTTTTAATTCAGCCAAATGAATTTTGCTCAGTCAGTTTTATATGGCTTTGCTTATGGATTGACAGCAGGGTTCTGTTTGTTTATGCTGCCTTGGGCCTTTTTAGATGAATTCATTCTAAAATAGTAATTGTGCACCCTGCATACTCATGACGCATTGCCTTATAATCATTTTGATTGGATCAACAGGCAGCTGGCACATTCAGAACCATGAAATCAGTTTTAATATGAAACATTTTCTTCTTTCTAACACAATGTGGACCAAATCTTGTATGTGAATGAAAAAATTAAGAATGTTGACAAAAATATACTTAAATAATATTGGGACCAAGAAAATAATGCACATACTACAGCAAAGAAAGATTATACAGCTTGAGCAAACCAAAAATAAATGTTCCACTCTGTGTCAATGCAAAATTGTTGATGCATGAGAAGTTGTCAAAGCTTCACATCCAGTTGTTCCTAATATAATTTTATAGATCACAGAATGTTTTAATATTTACAAAGAAAACTGCTTAAACCTTACCAGTGATCATAAAACCATCTAAAATGAAGAGTATTAATACAAAATTTTTCAAGGGGGCATTTTCAAAAACTCCTATTTCCTATTCACTTTTTTGGCACAAAAACATTGTCATAGTTCTTAATGGTTAACAAAGTGCAGCATAATGTGCAAAGAAATGTAGCATGATAAATTAAATTTTACAGAGTCAAAAGGTGCATTTTCAACCATTAGAAAAACCTTCAGAAATTTGTTACACAAGTTTAAACCTACTTTGATCTGTTATTAAAGACCCAGCAGGCAATTGGTGGGTACATATAGGGTACAGTTATATCATACTGCAGAAATGTTGCCAGGTATGGACATCACTAAATAACTTCATGAAGTTAACGGAGATGAACAAAATAAAAAAAAAACTTGCTTTACAATCAGTCCATGTTTTTCCACTTTAATTCCTTTTAACCCATCTAAAATAAATAAATACATAAATAAATAAATAAATAATTAATGTATAAATGTATGCAAAGGCTATCACACCTTGGTGCACCTTAGTTTCGAATCAAATTCCATAAAGGTATCTACATAATAAGTGACCTTTTCTACATAATTTATCAACACTATTTGTTTATTGCTGGATCTGGCAAAAAGATTTGTTTTTTATATGTGTGCATGCGCAGCTGTGTCCACCTTTTCTCCTCCCTCCCCAAAATGTCCTCTAAGTCCACTCCTCCTGGTTGGGCTGTGTGATCCTTCCTCTACCAGTCATTGTCTCCTTAGCACTGCATGAGGTCAGATCAACGGTTCACATATATTGAGTATCAAATATAACATTTAAAGGGGTTTTCCGAGTTATATATATTGATGACCTATCCTCAGGAAAGGTCATCAATATCAGATCGGCCGGGGTCCGACACCCGGCACCCCCGCCGATCAGCTGTTTGAAGAAGAGGCGCACGCCGTATCAGCGCTGCCTCCTCTTCATTGTTTACATGCTGGCCATAACGGGGATAGTGGTGAGTTGGTGTAATTACACCTAACCACCCCATTCATTTCTATGGGAAGAATTGCTTCCATACAAGTCTATTCTTCTTATCTTCTCTCCTACAAACAGTTATAGGAACAAATGCAAATCCAATTATTCAAGACAGAACATTTAAAAGTGCATATAACAGAATAACAAGGTCAATACTATGCCACATGGAGTTAATAATTAAATAAGAGATATCCCATATTATATACAAAAAAAAATCATTAAAATCACTTATTATTTAGTACACATATACAGTAAAAGTACAGTTTTCACTTTTTCCCTCTACACATGCTGCACATAATGCAGCCTTATATTTGAAAGGTAACTAAATTAACCTTCACTCTGTTTCTTATTTTGTGTAATCTGTATTAAACAAAAGAAAAACAACAATGCAACATTTCAAGTTTTAATCACTTATTTAACTCATTAAACTACATTTCCTATTATATCAGCATACTTCTAGTTTGTCCCCCCCCTCCTTTTTTTCCCTCTGAACAAAAAGATGTAACTTGTCAGACTCAAAACCAAAATATGTGTGTATTTGTACCCTCTCCTACCAAGTGCAGAATCTGTGAGAGGTCGGCAGCTTACCTATATGAACAGTCAAAGCCCTGCTTAAAGAGACCCACAGTTAAAGAAATCTATACACTTTTCCGTTAACCCTTATTTTTCCCTAACTCTTTAACTCCAACTGAATATTGACATTTTTTCCAGTCACTAGTGCAAGTCATAGATCTACATAATTTTTTCATGATGTTCCCCAAATATCTGGACACTCTTCCTTATTAAGTATTGGATAACCTCCAATATCTAAAATGGGCAGACTGTCAACTGTCCAAGTTTCTGCAGACCTATCAGACTGTGTAAGTGATCGCTATATATATTTAGTCACTGGTAGAGATCCCATCTGGCAGATAAACTGTCACCTTTTCCATGTGTAATGGATGCCCGGGGTCTCATCCATCAGATGACAACCAGACCATAGAAACTCTTTGTATCATTTTATAGGTAATAAGCATACTTTTTTTCCCAAACCCCACTTCTGGTACCAAATGTATTATCATGAGATCGGATTTTTGGGAAAAATAGACTTAGCACGACTTTGGTGCATAAAAAGTTTACTAAAATATAATAAAAGATATATATACACAAAGATATAAAAAGATAAAGTAAAGTAACAGTCACCGAGAGTCGTGCAGACAAATGGGCGGGCTCCATTAACCAGTGCCCGACATGGCACTTGGACGATTCCCATATGATATAAAGAGAGGTGATGGTAGCAAGACATCTTACCCTGATGATATCTTCAATGCAGCTGAGCTCTCTGCTCCAAAACTAAGTGTTTCCTACTCTCTTGGCCCCTCTCAGTCCCACTTAAAGGTCAGAGAGTATGTACAGTTACCTCAAACTACAGAAATGCGGCCATGTATAAACATCACTTAATAACTTCATGAAGTTAAAGGGGAAGAACGAATTTAAAAAACCTTACTTTCAAACTGTACATAAATTGAATACCATAAAAAGTTACATATATTTCTAAAAGTGCGTACTATTTCCTTTCATCTTTTGTGGTTTTTGGATTTTTTTATTGCATATCTGAACTATCTTTGTATCATGTTTGATCCATAGAGTTTAAACCTTATTACTTAATGACTAAAAGTCTAAACTATGCCAAACTAATTGCCAAAACCTACAAAACACACACTGGTACACTAAGAAAACAAAACAACGCAAGAGATAGAGCAATTATACAAATACCAGGTGCTATGATTTTAAATGAGGTATTTTTGACAGAGAGTGTATTAAAGGTCAGTAAACCCATGCTACCCTTTTAATCATTGTCATTGGAGTCATTTATCAAAAATGATTGCAAATAGTGACAGAAATGTTAAATTGATCTTATATTTGTTAAACTGCCATTTCTCAGTAATGTATTCAGTGCCAGGATTAGCAACTGGATGAAATATGTATAAGGTTATTTATGACCAATGTTCCCCTTAGAGATTTTAAACAAGCTGTGAGAAGCGCTGTGTGATGCCAAGCCCACCAAACAATTTCTCATTTGTGAATGTTTAATGTTCTTATTTTATACTTCGTGACTAATAGAGTTAAATTAGCATTAGAGTTAATTCCTTTGTAGAGATATAGCACAATGTGAAAAGAAGCACACGGCTTGGTTCATAGGTATAACTACCAGGGTAGCAGGCAGAGTTGCTGCTATGGGGGCCAAACAATTAAGATGATCCATATCCCCTCAGAAATGTGGTGCAGTTAGTGATAAATTATATGTAAACTGCCATGACAAGCTAGATGCAACCCCATTCTAAGTTGTACTACAGAGCTCTAAGGTTACCCCTGCTGTATGCATTATTCCTAATCTAAGACTTCATTTTTTGCATTATTTCTATGTTGTGACATCATTCTATTATTTTTGTACTGTGCATTCTATGTGCATCATTATAGTTATTTTTTTACTGTACTAGAAGGAAACAGGTACATGGTAACATTTTTGTGCTGTTTTTGTACTGTGCACTGTGGTGTGTTTTATGCCTGTGACATCACTGTTTCTATAATTCCTGCACAGTAGAATAGAATATCTCTGTTCTGTGACATCACTATTACATGACTATGTGCACTATTCCTGCACAGTGACATCATTGTGTACACTATTGTGCCATCATTACGTCACTGTGTTCACTATCCCTGTACTATGGCATCATTGTGTACTTTATTCTTGTATGGTGACATGACTGACATCATTATGTACATAAAACCTGTATTGTGACATCACCGTGTGCAATATCCATGTGCTTTAGGTAGACAGTCATGAGCTTTTCTGACCTTGCTAATGGAAGTCGTCAAGGTAAATTGGGGACTCAAACCAAGTTTTGCTATAGGCCCCTATGGTTACTTGTTGTACCCTTGTAGTGGTTGTTATGTCTCCCTATAGTTTCAACCACATTAAAGACATGTTGCCAAACGTTCTCCAAATATGAAATAATGGGCCATTTATCTATAGAAGTACTAGACAGTGCTAAATGGATACGTTTTTGCAGTCAACTATGATCATAGCAGAGCCCTGCAGGTTTTGGGAATCTATGTATGTTAAACTGACTCAGAATCAAAATAACAGTTAATCTTGCAATTAAAAGGGTTTTCCTGGATTTTCCTATTGATGGCCTAGCCTCAGGATAGGTAAACAATATGAGGTCTACAGAGGTCCGACTGCCGACACCCGGACAGATTAGCGCGGCATTAACCAAAGTTACGGTGAGCGCCGCGGCCTCCATGCAGCTTACCAAGCGCCATCCATTTAATAGTGGCTGTGCTTGTAATTGTAGCTCTGCCCTTTCACTTGAATGGGACTGAACTGCACTTAGACCACGTGATGTCAATGGTCTAGGAAGAGGCTTTAGTGCTCATGGAGCACTACAGCCTCTTTATACAGCTGATTGATGAAGGGCTTGGGAGTTGGACCCTTGTCAATCTAAAACTGACCACAGAAACTCCAAGCCGAGAAGGTCCCTATGAACTGAAACGTCCGGCTCATATATGGATAGTAATTGCGCAACGTTTAATTTCCTATAAACGGGATCATGAATCTCTTATTGTTAAAATCACTAAATAACATTACCTGTAAATTGCAAAGAATATTCAGTGTGCCGCATATTTATACTACTGTTGGTTGACCGTCGAGTCATTGCTGGCACCAGGAAGAGCATAACAGAGTGCAGTACTCCATTCTCTAATATACAATCTCAAATTGATGACCTATAGTATTTTGAGCATAGGCTATCAATATGAAAATCACGGATGGAACCCTTAATATTTAGAGTACATAGTTTGCCAATGGCATTTGTCATAATGTAGGATTTTCTGCATAGTCCTGAAACACACTTATGTAAATTTTTCTTCCTCTTACCTCCATATGTAGACAGAGCAGTAAGCATAATCTCCTGCTGCAGATAAATAATGTAGAAAACATAAAAAATAGAATTCTTTACAAATTTTTTCACAGTGTTGATTACGATATGAGATAGGTAAACATAAAAAGAAGAAGCTTTTATGGGGGAATTGCTGAGTTATATTCACATTTATTCACATATATTCACAAAAGAAAAAAGTCATACCAAACATATGGAAGAGTCAAATAGGATAATTTCCTTCTCACTCTTCCTCCAGCCCATATTAATTCGTTAAACATATTTTCTATAGTTTTAAATACCGCATTTTCCAAATACACAGGAGAGTTGGAAATAATATACATTAGTTGTGGAAGAATTACCATCTTTATAAAGCCTATCTTATCCGCTTTATTTAAAGGGGTTATCCCACGAATAATGTTAAAAATGAAAATCAGACATCATATAGTACATGACAACCTCTTTATAACAAAGCTAGAACCAGCCCTGTACCTCAAATGGATCCAGAGATCTCCCCATTCATTGCGCTGCTAAATTTATATCAGCTGACAGCTCAAGGGGGGGTGTCTTTTGTGATGCAGCTAAGGGGGCGTGTCTCAGTTCTCCCTATCACAGCTCAGGAGGCAGTTGAAAGATGAAACTGAGCATGTGCGGCCTTCTCAGTGAGCAGGTCAAAGAAATAAGAAAGTAAGTGGCACGATATAGACACATTTTACTGAATAACTCAGTAGCTATAAAGAATTTTTAATTACATGCAATTACAAAAGTACTTAGATCCAGGTGCTGGTTTGAAAACTGTAGAATATTTTTCGTGGGACAACCCCTTTAACTGTAATTTATTCAATATACCGACCTTAACCTTAATCCTTCTCAATAGTGGCTGTAGATTGTAAACCTTAAACTGTAAACCTTCTATAATCTGAAGAGACAACTATCCCCAATACCTAAAGCTCGCTTGAGGGTCTAATACTTGCAATTTTGAGTTAGTTATCTCCACACTCGAGTCTAATGGTAACAATATAGATTTATTCCAATTAACTCCTATACCGGAACAACTCCCATATTCCTCATTAACCCTCATCACATATTCTATAACATCATAGTTTGTCCTAAGAAAACCAAAACGTCATTCGCGTACAATGAGATTTTGTCCTCTCTCCCCCTTTCTCCAAAGCCCACCACAGATGGATCTCCACGAATCCTAATTGCTAATGGTTCAATGACCAGAGCAAAGAGCAAGGGGGAGAGAGGACATCCGTGTCTCACTCCTCTTTCTATGTTAAAATAAGAAGATACCAACCCATTTACCAACACCTTCGCTCTGGGATGTCTGTAAAGAGTTCTAACCCAACCGATGAACCCTGGTCCAAAAGAAAATCTATCCAGTACTGCCCAGAGGAACCCCCACTCCACACTGTCAAACACCTTTGCGGCATCTAATGGCAGTATGGAGCGTTGAGACCCCCTGGCCACTAGATGTTTGCAAAAACCCGCTGAATATGGTTCACTGAGGATCTGTGCGGTATAAAGCCACACTGATCCTCATGAATTAGGGTAGAAATTAAGCCATTAAGTCTTTTTGCTAGGATCCTTGCCAAAATCTTTACATCATTATTTAACAACGAAATAGATCGATAGGATCCTTTGTCCTCTCTATCTTTCCCTTACTTATATATTAAGACTATAGTTGCCTCCTCCATAGATGTGGGCAATCTACCCTGCGCTTGCACATATGCATATTCCTGCACATATTTGCCCATTCTTCCTTATCTCTTTTATATAATTCAATTGGTAACCCATCTTGGCCTTTTGCTTTTCCCCATGGTCATTTCATTTATAACTGCCATTATCTCATGTAATGTTATTGCTTGATCCAACTAATCTGCTTGATTTCTATCAAGCCTTGTCAAATCAATACCCTGTAAATAGCTTAATATTCTTTCATCCTCTATTTTATCCTGTGTACTGTAGAGTCTAGCATAAAACTCATAGAAAATCCCCAATATCTTTTCAAGTTCACTATATGTCATGCCCTTTTTATCTTTAATAGAGATGAGCGAGCATGCTCGTCCGAGCTTGGTGCTCGTTCGAGTATTACGGTACTCGTAAGTACTCGCTGCTCGGACGAGTATCTCGCCATGCTCAAGGAAATGGCAACTTCTGCATTGTGCATTTTTGGCGCCTATAAACTCAGCCAATCACAAGCCAGGAGACTCTGCGGTACACCCAGCATCACGTGGGGCCCTTACATGTTGATAGTAGGGGTTGGCTGGCCTGATCAGGTGACCCTGGAATATACTAGTGACTGCCCGCGGTGCTCGGCTCAGATGCTGTCTGGATGTCGTTAGGGATAGAGCTACTGCGTTTCAGGGAGAGTGTTAGGGCCTGCATTTAGTTCTTTGTTAGACAGGAGTGATCTCAAAAGAACCCAACAGCCCTTCTAAGGGCTACAAGACATTTTTTTTTGGTCTCCTGGCTGGGCTGGCTGGCTGGCACTAGTAGTGCAGCTATCGCCATATATAACCCTTTTTTTTTATTATTGTTATATCTCAGTGATACAAATCCATTTCACACAGCTGTGTGGAACCATTCTGTGTGTCACAGTTCAGCTGTCCACTCAACACAATCCGTATTTTCTGTCCAGGTGACACATTCTGTACGTCACTTAATTAAAAAAGGTCTTTTGCTGTCACTGATACAGCTAGATTACAAAAATCTCTGTGCGACATTTGTCTGGGTTGCATTCAAAATAGCCACCGTCAGCAGGGGCTGAGTTTGCTCTCTGATAGTTTCTGCATGTCACGTTCAAAAAAAACAAAATATAAAAAAATATATAAAAATTTTTCAATAACAAAATAGGTTTTTTGTTGTTTTATCTCAGTGATACAAATCCATTTCACACAGCTGTGTGGAACCATTCTGTGTGTCACAGTTCAGCTGTCCACTCAACACAATCCGTATTTTCTGTCCAGGTGACACATTCTGTACGTCACTTAATTAAAAAAGGTCTTTTGCTCTCACTGATACAGCTAGATTACAAAAATCTCTGTGCGACATTTGTCTGGGTTGCAGTCAAAATAGCCACCGTCAGCAGGGGCTGAGTTTGCTCTCCGATAGTTTCTGCACGTCACGTTCAAAAAAAACAAAATATAAAAAATATATATATATATAAAAAATATATATAAAAAAATAGTTTTTTTGTTGTTTTATCTCAGTGATACAAATCCATTTCACACAGCTGCGTGGAACCATTCTGTGTGTCACAGTTCAGCTGTCCACTCAACACAATCCGTATTTTCTATCCAGGTGACACATTCTGTACGTCACTTAATTAAAAAAGGTCTTTTGCTCTCACTGATACAGCTAGATTACAAAAATCTCTGTGCGACATTTGTCTGGGTTGCAACTAAGCAGACCAAGTCTGCCTAATCTAATAGTTTCCGTGTAATTGCTCCATACTGCACGGTACGTAATAACATACGTAATTTTGATCTAACTTATCCACCTATATATTTACTTGTTCAGATTGAACAAGTTTGTGGGTTTCAGTACAGCAGGCCCATTTATTTTATTTTTTTTATATAATACACTTATATACAGAAAATGTTGAACCCCAGGGCTAAGGGTCGAGGACGAGGGCGTGGGCATTCAATTACTGCAGGGGGCAGAGGCCGTGGTCCTGGGCAGGGTGAGACAGTACCTGTTGATGAGGGAGCAGGGGAACGCCGCAGAGCTACACTCCCTAGCTTCATGTCTCAACTTACAGGGACACGTGGTAGAGGACTGTTGAAACCACAACAGTGCGAACAGCTGATGCCATGGATTGCGGACAATGCTTCAAGTAATTTGTCCACCAGTCAGTCTTCCTCGCAGTCCACCCATGTTACCCAAGGGAGCACTCCTCTGGCTCCTCCACCTCAACCTCCTTCCCCCCAGTCTGCCCCCTCCCAGGAAAATTTGGAATGCGAACAGGAACTGTTTTCTGGACCCTTCCCAGAGTCACAAACCACTTCTCAGGTTGCTGCTGACCTCGTTCCCGATGCCCAAGTTTTCCAACTGTCGCAGTCTGTGGGTGATGATGATGATGACAATGTTGACTTAGTGGAAGAAGTTTGTAAAGAGGTGTCGGACGATGAGCAGACACGGTTGTCAGACAGTGGTGAAGTTGTTGTCAGGGCAGGAAGTCCGAGGGGGGAGCAGACTGAGGAATCGGAGGATGACGAGGTGACTGTCCCAAGCTGGGTTGATAAGCCGAGTGAAAACAGTGCTTCTGAGGCGGAGGCGAGTGCTGCACCAGAACAGGTTGTAAGAGGCAGTGGTGTGGCCAGAGGGAGAAGCAGGGCCAGAGCTGGTGCATCAGCAGCAACTGTTTCACGTAGTGAAGCTCCCGTGGCGAGGCCTAGATGTTCGCAAGTCTGGAGGTTCTTTAAAGAAAGTGAGGATGACCGACGGACTGTGGTGTGCAACCTGTGCCACACCAGGATCAGCAGGGGTGCCACCACTACTAGCCTAACCACCACCAGCATGCGCAGGCATATGAGTGCTAAACACCCCACTCAATGGAACCAAGGCCGTTAACCTCCTGCGGGTCCCACCACTGCTCCTTCCCATGTGTCACTCGCTGCCTCTGCTAGTCAACCCCCTGCCCAGGACCCTGGCACAAGCGCCTCCCGCCGGAAAACCACACCTTCGCCTCCACGATCCTCCACAGCGTCCACCAATCTGTCCCAGCGCAGCGTTCAGCTGTCTTTACAGCAGACGCTGGAGCGCAAGAGGAAATACAGTTCCACCCACCCACATGCCCAAGCCTTCAACGTCCACATCTCCAAATTGCTAAGCCTGGAGATGCTGCCCTATAGGCTGGTAGAGACCGAGGCCTTTTGCAATCTCATGGCGGTGGCTGCCCCTCGGTATTCAGTCCCCAGCCGCCACTATTTTTCCCGATGTGTAGTCCCAGCCCTACACCAGCACGTGTCAGAGAACATCATCCGTGCCCTGACCAATGCTGTTTCTGAGAAGGTCCACCTAACCACGGACACGTGGACAAGTGCTGCCGGGCAGGGATACTATATCTCACTGACGGCACATTGGGTTAACTTGGTGGAGGCTGGGACCGAGGCTGACCCTGGGGCCGCTCATGTACTGCCCACACCGAGGATTGCGAGGCCTACCTCGGTCGTGGTCTCTCAGACGTACTATGCCTCCTCCTCCGACCCCTCCTCCACCGAATTACCATCCGTGGGCACGGCGCCTTCAGTCGGTCAGTCCTTCTTAACTCTTGAGCGTGTATGGGCTGAAGAGGAGGAGGAGGAGGAGGAGGAAATGGAGAGTCAGGCCAGTGAGGAGAGGAAATTCTTGCGTGTTGGGACTCTGGCGCACATGGCAAACTTCATGTTAGGCTGCCTATCCCGTGACCCTCGTGTTAGAAGCATTTTTTCAAACACCGATTACTGGGTGTTCACTCTCCTGGACCCACGGTACAAGCAGAACCTTTCCACTCTCATCCCTGCAGAGGAAAGGAGTATGAGAGTAAATAGATATCAACAGGCCCTGGTGCACAAGATGAAACAATCCTTCCCATCTGACGCCGCTAGCGGCAGAGGGCATGGTTCTGTGGGCCAAGTAGCGAGGGAGAGGAGGCGAGCAGGCAACTTGTCCAGCACTGGCAGGGGAACGCTCTACAAGGCCTTTGCCAGTTTTATGTCACCCCAGCAAGACACTGTCACCTGTCCCCAGTCTAGGCAGAGTAGGGGGGAGCTGTACAGAAAGATGGTGAGGGAGTACCTAGCTGACCATACCAACGTCCGTAGCGATCACTCTGCTCCATACAACTACTGGGTTTCAAAGCTGGACACGTGGCCTGAACTGGCGCTGTACGCCTCGGAGGTGCTGGCCTGCCCTGCCGCTAGCGTGCTGTCAGAGCGGGTATTCAGTGCAGCCGGTGGCGTCATCACCGATAAGCGTACACGCCTGTCAACTGACAGCGCTGACAGGCTGATGCTTATTAAAATGAACAAAGCCTGGATTTCACCGGAATTTAAATCTCCTCCGGGGGAAAGCAGCTAAAGATTTACCTTACTTATGTATCCGATTCCTCTTCTCTACTCCTCCTTGTCGTCTTTGCCTAACGCTGACCAAAAAAAACGCCATTTTTTAGAGGTCCAACTGGCACTCTTTTACCACAATTTTTCAGGAGGGCCCCCTACAGGCCCTCTCTTCAAACTATTTTTCTAGAGGTCCACCTACAGGCCCTCTCTCCAAACAATTTTTCCTGAGGTCCACCTACAGGCCCTCTCTCCAAACAATTTTTCCGGAGGTCCACCTACAGGCCCTCTCTCCAAACAATTTTTCCGGAGGTCCACCTACAGGCCCTCTCTCCAAACAATTTTTCCGCAGTGTCAACTACAGACAGTGTAAAACAATGTTTCAGGAGCGTCAATCAGACAGTCCAAATCAATTTTTCAGGATGCGCAAGTACCGACATTTAAAAAAAAAAAAATTTTCGCTGAGGGTAGACTTTATGTACTCCGAAAAGAAAAAATTTTTTGGAGGCTCAACAAAAGCCATTTCACTGCATTCTCAGTTGGACAAAGTCATTGGTGGTGTAACCGCCATGCTGTGTCAGGCTAAATTTTTGGGTGCTTCACCAGCTACCGCATACTAACTCAGTCTGTCAGTCAGTCTGTTGGCACCGCCGCCATACAGGGCCACAAAAAATGTTTATGTGGTTCGCCTGCTCCCGCAGTGTCACTCGCTCACTCTGTTGTCACCACCATAGTGTTTTGCACTATAGCAGCCCAAGTCTGCACATTCCCCTTTTTATCTCCAAGTGATCTATACTGCACGTCACGTAATAAAATAGGTTCTTTTGCCCTCAGTGATACAAATCCATTTCATAAAATCCTTTCTTTCTCTTTAACTGATCTATACTGAACGTCACTTTTAAAAATACGTCTTTTTCCTCTCTTTCCAAACTATTTTTCCGGATAGGTGCCATATACGGTATTAAACTGAGAAGAATACATAGAACACATACCACACTTGATCAATCTCATAGTTGACAACTGTACCGGTTGATGCTAAATTTTTAAGTTGGCGTCCTGCGTCGTCATTCAAACTCCATCCTGCTGTTGAAACCACCACACACGCTAGCCAAGGGGGCACTCCTCTGGCTCTTCCAGCTCAACCTCCTTCCCCCCAGCCTGCCCCCCACCTACAGGGCCTCTCTCCAAACAATTTACCCGGGTAGGGGACGTATTAGATATTGTACTGATTTTTTTTTGGTTCTTCTTTTAATTGCCTCCTGCGATAGACAGGAATCGAACTCGGGTCAACTGCTTGGGAAGCAGCTATGCTCACCACTTTACCACCAACAGCCACAGCAACTGATAAGAACAGATACTAAACTTGATGTAAGCCAACATTTCGACAATCGATAACCCGAAACGGGTCCGCCGTCGAACCCGGCGTTCAGCCACCCTGAGCATTTCACATACTCTGACCGAGTCTGACCCTGGGGCCGCTCATGTACTGCCCACTTGGAGGATTGCGGGGCCTACCTCGTTCACGGTTTCTCAGAATTACTATGCCACTTTCTCCAACCCCTCCTCCTTCGAATTACCATCTGTGCTTCACCTCCTGCTACCTCAGTCTAACTCGGTCACTCTGTTGTCACCGCCATGCTGCGTCAGGCTAAATTTTTGGGTGGCTCACCTGCTACCTCATGTAACTTGGTCACTTGTTGGTGTCACCGCCATGCTGTGTCAGGCTTATGCCTGCATCGTGTGGCTGGGGATAGGAGAGCAGTGCCAGCATGGGCATGGGTGATGGACCTTTGTTGCACCTAGTTGGGTGCTTCCCTATATATTCCCACCATACCAGCCATGGGTTGTACATTAACTAATAACAGGGAAAACAAAAAAAAAATTTACAGGAGGGTCAACCGCAGACACTCCAAAACTATTTTACGTGAGGGAGTGTCTCCCCGTCTGCCATCGTGTTCGGTCAGGCTGTCAGTAGGTACACCACCTCTGTCGTTCGCAGAAGCGGCCACTATGAGGAAGGCCACGGCAAGAACATCCCCTTTTCAATTGAGAGTGTAGAATTGTAGGAGGCTGACACTTTTCTTCCGCAGTGGATTCACCTTCCCCTTTATCATTGCCAGACAACAGTTGGTGAAAAAGTAATTGGCAATGATGAAGAAAATGTAACGGTGCAGTGGACCGTCTGTGACGCAAAACCTATATAATCCCACCATGCCAGCCATGGGTTGTACATTAACTAATAACAGGGAAAACAAAAAAAATATTTTACAGGAGGGTCAACCGCAGACACTTCTAAACAATTTTTTAGGAGGGTCAACTTCGGACACTCCAAAACAAATTTTTGGGAGGCTCGCCTACAGACATTTGACTGCTACCTCAATCTAACTTGGTCACTTGTTGGTGTCACTACGCTATCACCATGATGTGTCAGGCTTATGCCTGCGTCGTGGGGCGGGGGATAGCACAGCAGTGCCAGCATGAGCAGTTGTTTCACCTGCAGGTGGTGATGGACCTTCGTTGCACCTAGTTGGGTGGTTCCCTAACATGTGATGGGCATGTGCCTCGCCTTTCTTGGTCTGGGTTAGCACAATTGCCATGAGGGTAACCACCAGGCTGTTGCCTGAGAATTTGGGGTAATGGTAGGATTAGGCAGCCTCAGAGGCATCCATGCATGCTTCCCCTGCTGTTTCCTGTCCATTTCCGTGGTGTTTCCATCATTTTCTGATGTTTCCAGGTTTTCACCCAGCCTTCCCTAGGCAGAGCCTTGGTCCCCTGCAAAAATGCTCGAGTCTCCCATTGACTTCAATGAGGTTCGTTACTCGAAACGAGGACCCGAGCATCGGGAAAAATTCGACTCGAATAACGAGCACCCGAGCATTTTAGTGCTCGCTCATCTCTAATCTTTAACCATTATACAGTAATATTGGACTTAGGACTATTATTCCTAATAATCATGGACATGGAATAATCATGGATATTTGCCAGGTCTTCCTCCCTCCCAGTGCCTTTTGCTTTTCAAAAACAATTCCTTATTCTGAGCTTTCTCTAGGAGATAATTGTTGTAATTTTGTACTGCCATTTGCCAAGTATTCCATGCCTCTATAGTTTTATTATTTATGAATATATGTTCTATATCCAGGATATCTTGGATTAAACTCTCTTCTTTTTTCTTATAACCCCTTTTTAACTGTATAATCTCTTTAAAAAGAATGCCCCTCAGATAAGCCTTAGATGCATCCCAGACCATTCCAGCCTCTGATTCCTCATTATCTGTAAAGAAACTATCAATTTCCCTTCTCATATAAATTTGTTGACCCAATAATGTCAACAAATGAGGATTTATCTTATATCCTAATGTTATATTTATCTTTAATGTCACCTTCAGCAAGACTGGTACATGATCAGAGAGGCATCTTGGCCCATATGATACAGCCACTCCTCCTTTCAAGGTTTCCTGATTACCAAAGGCCATATCTATCCTGGATAGAACATTATGCGTCTTATTATAACATGTGTATATCTTTCGTATTGGATTATGAGCCCTCCATATATCCGACCATCCAAATTCCTCTACAATCTTTTTTAGAGGACCTTTAACGTTAAGATGTTTCTCATGTTCCTTCAATCTGTCTGTACTCTCATCAATTACAGTATTAAAATCTTCCATTAGTTATAATGGAGCATCCCCCTTATCCAGCATGAAATCCTGAAGTAAATACAAGACTTCAGACGAAGAGGGTGGAGGTATATATACACATGCCAGAACGCATTTTGCTCCCTCCAGGATCCCATAAAAAAATATAAACCGGCCTTCTTTATCTATTTTTACAGTAATATTTGTACAGGATATTTTGTTATGAATAAGCAAACTAACACCCCTTGAATAACTACTATACATTGAATGATATTGATGTGATATCCATCTTCTATTAAATATCTCTAGTCTCTCTTCCCTTGTCTCTTTCGTAAGATGTGTCTCTAAAAGGCATATAACAGCTGGGAAATATCTGCCAATTGTTCTAAATACAGCAAATTTTTCACCCTATCCCCAAAACCTCTGATATTCCAGGTTAATATATTCATATATTTCAAAATAAAATATCCTTTTTTTTTGTTTGTTTATTTGTTACTATTTTTCTCCAAAAGAATAGAAGAGGTACAAGGGAAAAAAAAATTACTATAAACCTCATCAGACCCTGAAACTGCCAGAGAAAACCCCCTCTTGGTTTGGAGTTCCCTCAATAGAGGAATCTTTTCCACCCTAATACCTTGCGTGGACTTCGCCCATCTGGGATCAAGATAAAATCAACACATTTCAAATTCAATTATTTACATGTCTCTGAATATAAGATTATAAAAAATATAGGATTAGCCCTCTATGTAACCAGTTGTTTACATTAGTTGCCACAATCAGTCTCAACATAGCGCCTTATAAACCCAGAGATTCCAACCAACTATTAGCTTCCAACATTTTTTGTGTCAAAAACTCTGTGACCATCTGTCACTTTAAAACATTTTTGTTACTGAAAATGCAAAAGTAACAAACTGAACCGTACTCCAACTGAAAACTATAAAACTACAGGAACATTTCAAGTGGCAGCATGTATGCATTTCTCAGTCTTAGGGCTCATGCACACTAATGTGTGCCAGCCGGGCCATCCGCATCCGATGGTCTGCACCACGAAAAAGTAGTGCGGAACTGAGGCACGGAACCCCACGGAAGCACTACGGAGTGCTTCTGTGGGGTTCCTCTCCATGCCTCCTTTCCGCACCAACCTTCTGGATTGCCATGTGCTTGAGCCCTTAGTCCAAGAATGTGTCTGGATCTCGCCTTTTTTTCACATATTCTCAAGGAGTACTGCAAGAGATGATCTGACCATCATAATGATGTCTGCTTCCAATATCTTCAGTGCTGCTCGGGATTACCTTCAGAGACACAAATAAGTCAGAAAGCCAAATGGGAGAGATTAATCAAAACTGGTGTAAAGTAGAACTGGTTAGTTGCCCATAGCAACAACTCAGATTCCACCTTTCATTTTTCAGAGCTCTGTTTGAAAATGAAAGGTAGAATCGGATTGGTTGCTATAGGAAACTAAATCAGTTTTCCATTACACCAGTTTTGATAAATCTTCCCCAAAGTCTGTATGAAAATGATGTCTTTTTGTAGATGCTTTAGAATGACCTATCAACTGATTTTCTTGAAGTGCTTTTAAAGGGAAAGGATGGCTGCACTAAATGTTAATTTCATTTATTTTTCATTGCTCTGATTAGAGAACATAAGAAAATTTGATTCAGTGCTGCTTCAGTGATGGATAAATTTCTTATTACAGAAATATATGTCTCACTAAGATAAAAAAAAAAGGTTGAAATGTGGATCTGCATATCAGGATTAAAGGTCTCTTGGCTAGACTTTTAAAGTGAATTGGCAATTCATCTCTAGCTCTGATATGTAGCTAATTATGATTTTCAAAAACTTTATATATTTTTTTCCCAAGAATTTTGTTTAATAATTTCACTAGGAAAACATAAAAACACAAGATTGTCAGGGTCATTTTCTATTCCATTGCAACTTCTTGTGAAACAAAAAAAAAATGCACTTGTAAAGAAAGATTACAAGAAATAGAATATTGAGCTATAAATAACAAAACCTAGGGGGACATCGGGTATCCCCGTACTTCCCCTACGCAAAGGAAGTAAGATGTGCCTAATTTCTTAAGAAGCAGATGCTGTTTGATAATTTAAGTGCATCTCTGGCACTCCGTGTGCCATAAACTAAAGTCTACGACAGCCAGGGTCTGGCACAGACTTGAGCTGTAACTTACGTCAGTTTCTGGCATACGTTATAGTAAATCCAGTGGGATACAATAGGCTCCACCCCTTTTATCACCACTTTTGAAAAGCGGCGATAACCCTTTTGATAAATGTCCCTCAGTGTCTATAAAAAAAGTAGCAGCAAGTCTTAATAGGCTTATACAAAGTTCATAACCAGCCAGGAAAAAAATACTTTGCTTTCACGTTTCAGAAACCAGCTGGGAATGTTAGTAGAGACTAAAATTGTTATAGTTCCTCTAGTGCTTGTCCAGCTGAGACAAGGGTAGCCCTCCCGAGACAGTCTCAGATGTTGATCCCCTAATTGGTCCCAAGTAAATGTAGTTTTTTTACAATGTTTGAATGATAGCTACTTCAGACATGCTTTACCCCAGATTTTTCATGCAAATAAGCTTTCATGTACTATCTATGACCAAAATAAATTATGTAAATATTAACCGGTCAATAAATATAAATTTATCCTGACTTCTACGTAGGCTTAAAAGACTTATCCCAAGTTTAATGTAATAAAATTAAAATCATACATCATACGGTACATAAGAACCTCTTTCTAACAAAGCTACAACCAGCTGTGTAGCTCACATGGGTCCAGAGATCTCCTCATTCATTTCTGAAATTGCTTTGCTAGATTTACAGTGCCTTGCAAAAGTATTCGGCCCCCTGGAAATTTTCAACCTTTTGCCACATTTCAGGCTTCAAACAAAAAGATATAACATTTTAAATTTTTGTGAAGTGGAACGAAATTTATTGGATCATTTAAACTTTTTTTGTAATAATAAAACTGAAAAGTGGGGCGTGCAAAATTATTCGGCCCTCTTGCATTAATACTTTTTTGCACCACCTTTTGCTGCGATTACAGCTGCAAGTCGCTTGGGGTATGTCTCTATCAGTTTGTCACATCTAGAGACTGAAATTCTTGCCCATTCTTCCTTGCAAAACAGTTCGAGCTCTTTGAGGTTGGATGGAGAGCGTTTGTGAACAGCAGTTTTCAGCTCTTTCCACACATTCTGAATTGGATTCAGGTCTGGACTTTGACTTGGCCATTCTAAGACCTGGATACGTTTATTTTTGAACCATTCCATTGTAGATTTTGCTTTATGTTTGGGATCATTGTCTTGTTGGAAGATAAATCTCCGTCCTAGTCTCAAGTCTTTTGCAGACTCCAACAGGTTTTCATCCAGAATGGTCCTGTATTTGGCTCCATCCGTCTTCCCATCAATTTTAACCATCTTCCCCGTCCCTGCTGATGAAAAGCAGGCCCAAACCATGATGCTGCCACCACCATGTTTGACAGTGGGGATGGTGTGTTCAGGGTGATGAGCTGTGTTGCTTTTATGCCAAACATCGTTTTGCATTGTTTCCAAAAAGTTGGATTTTGGTTTCATCTGACCAGAGCACCTTCTTCCACATGTTTGGTGTGTCTCCCAGGTGGCTTGTGGCAAACTGTAAACAGACTTTTTATGGATATCTTTGAGAAATGGCTTTCTTCTTGCCACTCTTCCATAAAGGCCAGATTTGTGAAGTGTTCGACTGATTGTTGTCCTAGGGACAGACTCTCCCACCTCAGCTGTAGATCTCTGCAGTTCATCCAGAGCGATCAAGGGCCTCTTGGCTGCATCTCTGATCAGTCTTCATCTTGTTTGAGATGAAAGTTTAGAGGGATGGCCGTGTCTTGGTAGATTTGCAGTGGTCTGATACTCCTTCCATTTCAATATGATCGCTTGCACAGAGCTCCTTGGGATGTTTAAAGCTTGGGAAATCTTTTGGTATCCAAATCTGGCTTTAAACTTCTCTACAACAGTATCACGGACCTGCCTGGTGTGTTCCTTGGTCTTCATGATGCTCTCTGTGCTTTAAACAGAACCCTGAGACTATCACAGAACAGGTGCATTTATGTGGAGACTTGATTACACACAGGTAGATTCTATTTATCTTCATCAGTCATTTAGGACAACATTGGAGATCCTCAATGAACTTCTGGAGTGAGTTTTCGGAACTGAAAGTAAATGGGCAGAATAATTTTGCACGCCCAACTTTTCAGTTTTATTATTACAAAAAAAGTTTAAATGATCCAATAAATTTCATTCCACTTCACAATTGTGACCCACTTGTTGTTGATTCTTCACCAAAAATGTAAAATGTTATATCTTTTTGTTTGAAGCCTGAAATGTGGCAAAAGGTTGAAAAGTTCCAGGGGGCCGAATACTTTCGCAAGGCACTGTAATTCCAAGGTGGCAGCTCATGAAGCGGATCATTTCTTAGCGGGCATGGACTTTCTACTGTAACTGGTGGCAGTTGAAGAACGGAACTGAGCATGGAACTAAAGGATGGAATGGAGCATGGAATTGTGAAATTAGATAAGGAGCAAACAGCAGGTGGCGCTATACAGATAGATTTCAGTCAATAACTCTGTGTCTATTCTAAATTTATAGTTATGAGCAGTTACAAAGGTATTCAGACCCAGGTGCTGGTTTGAAAACTGTAGAATATTTTTCATGAGACAACCCCTTTAAATTCCTGTATTAGTTAAAGCTTAGTAGAGAACATTTCTTATAAAACACTCTACTAAAGTGACATATTTAATTTTATTTAGTTGGTGCTGAGTGAGATGCTCTTAATTTATTAAGAGACACACTCTCTCTGTGTGCCGAAAAGTCAAACATATGGCAGTTAAATCATAGTAAATTTGCAGACCCATGGGAGCCCCCATGCCCTCCTGCTAAACCCCACCCCAACCCAGTTGAAATTACACTGTACATAAGCGCACAGAAAAGCTGGAACGTTAAAACTTAAAAATAAATAATCACGCAAATAAATACACATATAGAAGCATGAGTAGACAGGTAGGATACAACAATAATAAACGAGGGAGCTGGGCGTTAGGGGCCGTCCCTACTGTGACACCTATAGCTACCCCTCAACCCAGGGGCGAATCCTGGTCTCGAACCTAACCTGTCTGTCCCTCTGTTTTCCCTGGAAATTCCTAAATCAAATCCCAACCCATTTACCCTCAAGGGAGGTTCATCAGGGGATATACAGGGGTAATTTGCATTAGTATCTGATATAGTAGTTTAGATACATGATTGGTTGATAAAAATGATAAACATGTAACTGATACTAAAAAAATTGAAAAATTTACCCTAGACCATGATTGGCACAAACGTAGCAGCCACTGACATAGATATAATAGTCAGACATATAATTTTGCCAAATAGTGAAATAGGACTATAATTCTGATACTTAGCAAAGTCCCATCAAGGAGAAAATCCGTACAACAGCAGAGGTACAATGGTCACTCAGACAGATATGAGAAAATATACTCTCAGAGCATAGTACGAAATGAATATTGGTCCAAAGACCTCTTACATAAGCCCCAGGTGGACTGCTCGCCTCTCCTTGGTCTGGGGGTAGGTCCAGAGGTCAGTGCTGTGAATAAATGGAGCAGGATAACTCACCTGCTTGCTCAGGTTTAAATACCTACCATGCTAGCCAAGATACTTCTATATCCACTAAATGAAGCGCACGCCGAGGTGTGTTCCAAGACCGGCGTGCGCGCCACTTATGGACACGTGATCGCTAACAGATCCAGTCACGTGACCTATGCCTGTGCCCGTGGACCGCAAGCGCATCTCTACAAAAGTAAGCGCTTCCTAGTCTGGTCACGCGATCGTTGACAGAACAGGCCACATGACCTGTATATATGACGATGGAACACAAGGCTGGAGCGCATCATTTTAATGTAAGCGCTTGGTCTACTATATATTAATGATCCAAACCATTGTTAATAATATCCTGGGGATTTTTAGACCAAGAAATTAGGGAAAGGCTGCAAAATGCGAAGGTAAGGATATCCATTTAATAAAAAACACCACAAAACAGGTCATGGGTCAATTGATGAAGTAACTCCAAGGGGACCATACAGACAAAGAGGGTAAAATAGGAAGGGAGGGAATATCAGATCCTCCAAATCCAAACTGATATTAAACTATAACATTGACCATCATAAAGATGCTTCTCGCATCGATAGTACAGGTTGGTTAAAGATGGTCACCAAGCTCACAACGCTGGCGGTTTCTGAAAGAGAGGATTGCTAAAGTGATCTCTAAATAAGTTGCAGATTACAAAAAACAAGAAAAAGCGGTATATCCCCTCACATTCCTTACGAAGGATGTGTTGGTCCCAGTCACCTTTTCTTTGGGATTCATGGACGACTTCCAGTGCGGAAAATTTGAGTATTTCAGGTCTCCCTTCATGAGCCTCAATGATATGATACGCCACTGGGGTGCTCCTCTTGTTAATCACATCATTAACATGTTCCAATATTCTCCTTCTAAACTCTCTAAAGATCTTGCCCACATAATCCCGTGGGCACGGACACTGGCACAGGTAAATAACCCCCTTTGCTCTGCAGTTCACAAAGTCTCTAATAAAATATTCTGAACCAGTACCCGAGCAGATATTTTTATTGGTTCGCACAATAAATCTGCAGGCTTTACAATTCCCGCATCTATACATTCCGTTTGATTTTCTATCCAGCCGAGTTCCAGTCTGTCTAGGACTGGAATAGTGGCTGTGGATGAGTCTATCACGTAGACTTCTCCCTTTCCGGAATGTGATGCTAGGATAATGTTTAATGACATCAGAGAGATCTTGGTCCATCTGTAAGATTGGCCAATACTTACTCAGGATCTCCCTAATGTCATGACATGCCTCATCGTGTGTAGAGATAATACGAATGGGGCCACATGATTTGTCAGTAGTGTTTTTCGGGATCAGGAGTGTATTTCTGTCCTGATCTCTGGCCCGTTTAAATGCTTCCCTAAGAACTGAGTCCGGGTAACCTCTCTGTTTAAATCTCAGTTGTAGATTCCTGGACTCACGATGGAAGCTCTCCAGGTCAGAACAGTTCTTCCTGATTCGCAAAAATTGGCCTTTGGGTATTCCTTTCTTTAGGACAACTGGGTGATGCCTGGACCAATGGGGAAGGCTATTAGTAGCCGTTGGTTTCCGATAAACTGTAGTTAATAGTTTATCTCCATGTTTGGTCACTAGAACATCAAGAAAGGTTATTTGGTTAAAACCTAATTCAAAGGTAAAAGAAAGGCCAATTTCGTTCTTATTCAACATCTGGACAAATTCCTTAAATTGATCCTGATCCCCATTCCACACAATGATGACATATATCTATAAATCTGGTCCAGAAAATGATTTTTTCTGACCACCAAACTGAATCAACTGGAAATACGACACGATCCTCCCACCAGCCCAGGAGGAGGTTAGCATATGAGGGAGCACAGGGGCTCCCCATAGCCCTCCCCCTGAGCTGGTGGTAGATCCGCCCATCAAACAAAAAGTAATTATGATTAAGCGCAAAGTCCAATAGATTAATTATAAATTGGTTATGGACATTATTAGAGATGAGCGAATCGAAGCTGACGAAGTGGAATTTGTTACGAATTTCATGGAAAATTTGATTCACAACGAAAGCGAATTTCTTGGCAATTTGTGGTAACGAATTTTTTTATTTTTTTTCCTAAAATGGCCGCAAGCACAAGGCATGACATGGGGGAAGGATCTCTGGGGCAAAGAAGTAAACACCCACAATGCGATCACATGCAGACATGTAGCCAATCAGTAGCCAGCCAGGTCCTGTGATGTCACAGCCCTATAAATAGCTCTGCACCGCTGGAATCCGCCATTTGCCATGAGATTTAGAGCAGGGACAGATGTGAGCTGCGTTAGGGCAAGTGATAGGAAAACGTTTCAAAATACAAAAAAAGAGATCAGGGATAGATAACCTGAATTGCAGGGATAGAAGAGGGACGATTTGTGGACAGAAAATCAGGCAGTAAATCAGTATCCGTATACACTGCAGCAGCAGTGAGTGGGCATAGGGGTTAGCCTCTTGTACAGCACTGCACTGTTGTTTTGGGGTGCTTTATGCAAAGAAGCACCACTAGTACTTTTTTGAAGTGCAGTGCAGTGAAAGAGGGTCAGAGCCTTGTTTAGGGGTACATTAAAAAAAAAAAATTAAAAAAAATAGTGAATCTGATTTGTGGGGTTGTTAGTGTTAGTTTTAAATAAGTATTTGTGGCCTCATTCGCCATCCAAGCAGAAAAGCGTGACATTGTTGTAAGGTAGTCAGTGAATATCATTTAAAAAAAAAAATCTCAGTTTGTGGGGTGGTTAGTTTCAAATAAGTATTTTAGGCCTCATTCACTATCCAAGCAGAAAAGCGTGATATTGTTGTAAGGTAGTCAGTGAATATCATTAAAAAAAAATAGTGAATCTGAGTTTGTGGGGTTGTCATTGTTATTTTTAAATAAGTATTTGTGGCCTCATTCGCCATCTAAGCAGAAAAGCGTGACATTGTTGTAAGCTAGTCAGTGAATATCATTTAAAAAAAAAAGAAAAAAATCTCAGTTTGTGGGGTGGTTAGTTTCAAATAAGTATTTTAGGCCTCATTCGCCATCCAAGCAGAAAAGCGTGACATTGTTGTAAGGTAGTCAGTGAATATCATTTAAAAAAAAAAAAAATCTCAGTTTGTGGGGTGGTTAGTTTCAAATAAGTATTTTAGGCCTCATTCGCCATCCAAGCAGAAAAGCGTGATATATAGTCAGTGAATATGAATATCATTAAAAAAACAGTGAATCTGAGTTTGTGGGGTTGTTAGTGTTACTTTTAAATAAGTATTTGTAGCCTCATTTGCCACAGAAAAAGAAAATTGTCATATAGTGTATAGTTCTGTGCAGTAACCCATTGTACTGCAGTTCAGCAACCCATTGTTAACCCACTCTGTGGGTGACGGTATTTCTCAAATAAATAGTTAGACCGTTGTGCGAGGCAGTGAGCAAAGTAAACTTTTTGGGTGGATTTTTAATTTCCTTTTATTTTAAATTTGTAATCAATCAGTATGTCAGACAGAGAGGTGACAAGCCCTTCACAGGGGAGGGGCAGTGGAACAAATGTTTCTGGAATACGCATAGGTCGCAGCAGAGGAAGGTGACGTGGCATTAGGGGTCACTTGGCGAGGCCAGAGCTACCGGTGTCATCTAGCGGTCGTGTGTTGACTACCAACCCAGCGGTTCTTGAATGGTTGACTCGGTCATCCACTTCCTCCCAGATGACATCAGACACCCCCAGCCAAGAGTCGGTGGGTTCGTCAGATACAACCCTTAGTTGGCATGGGCCTGGAGCACCTCCACTGCCCTAACCTGTCCTAAACCTGCCTCTGTCCTTTTCGGTTCCCTCAGCCAGAGAAGTACTAAATGCTGTGGGTTCTGAGCCACTATACAGCGAGGAAGAAATACTTGAGGACAGTCAGCAGCTACTGGGAAGCCAAGAGGTGGGGCAGAAATCCGCTCCTTCCAGTAGGCGGTCAAGTACTGATGAGGAGAGTGTAGTGGGAGGTGATGTTGAGAGCAGTCAGGCATTGTACACAGAGACAGTTGAGGAGGACATTAGCGACGTGCAAACTGTAGTTGATGATGATGTAGCCGATCGCACTTGGGAGCCGGGTGAAGCAAGGGCTTCATCATCATTATCGTCATCTGCAGAGCCTGACAGCTTGCGCGTGAGACAGCGGTGCAGCCAGCAAGTCGGTAGTGTGGGTGGGAGTCAGCGTAGTGGCAGCAGTGCGAGGTCGGGAGCCAAACAGGCACGGGGTAGACCGCACTCTTCGCAGGTGCTTTCCGGCCTTGAAAAGAGCGGCGCAGCTGCTCAGCCAGGCAGCGGAGGTACTACTCCGTCAGTGCCGAGTGTTGGTGGTAAAATCGCCTACTCGGCGGTGTGGAAGTTTTTTGTTAAGACGCCAGAGGAGGTGAACATGGCTATATGTAGAATCTGTGGTCAGAAAGTGAAGCATGGCCAGGGTGCTAATGTTGGCACCACGGCCCTGCACCAACATATGCAGCGTCACCACAAAGTGACCTGGGAGAACCGTGGCTCAGATGTAGCGGTCCAGTCGGCAGCAGCAACAGCAGCATCACCCAGTGGCACGCATCCCATTTCAGGCAGTCAAGGCTCCAGCACCTCTGCAGAAGGGAGCTGTCTCTCATTATCTACCGCTCCAGATGCTCCTGCTCCTCCTCCTCCTCCTCTTATTCATCGCCACTCATTACGGCAGCAGTCATTCACCGAGACGATTGCAAAGAGACAGCAGTACGCGTCCAGCAATCCTTCAGCACAGAAGCTGACCGTGCTCCTGTCCAAGTTGCTCATGCTGCAGTCCTTCCCTTTTCAACTGGTGGATTCTGCACCGTTCAGAGAACTGATGGCTTGTGCCAAGCCGAGGTGGAGAGTCCCAAGCCGTCATTTCTTTGCCAAAAAGTCAGTCCCAGCCCTGCAAAAATATGTAGAAGAAAAGGTGGCCCACTCCTTGAGCCTGTCGGTGTCTGCCAAAATGCACGGCAGCGCCGACGTGTGGAGTTGTAACTAAGGTCAAGGCCAGTACATGTCCTTTATGGCCCACTGGGGCAATGTGCTTCCTGCAACTTGGACAGGTGACGCCACTTTCTACTCCTTGTTGTCAAACTGCTGATCCTGCACTAATGTCCGGCTCCTTCTCCACCACCTCAGCCTCCACTGCAGGGCCAAGTCATAGTGCTCCTCCAGCGTACCACATGTGTAGGGCATGGCAGTGTCACGCAGTTCTACGCCTGGTTTGCCTGGGCGAACGAAGTCACACAGGGGAGGAACTGCTCCGTGTCATGCAAGAAGAAATTGATTGCTGGCTTTCTCCACGACAACTAAAAATCGGAACCATGGTGACAGACAATGGAAAGAACATGGTGTCCGCGCTGTGCCAAGGAGGGCTGAGCCATGCGCCCTGCATGGCGCACGTATTTAATCTAGTTGTCAAACGTTTCCTCAAGCCTTATACCCAACTGCAAAACATACTAAAAATGGCCAGGAAACTTTGCATGCACTTCAGCCATTTCTACAGCACCAAGCACACCCTCCTTGAGCTGCAGCGGCAGAATAGCATCCCCCAACATAGGCTGATATGTGACGTTTCCACCCGATGGAATTCTACCCTCCATATGTTGGACCGACTGTATGAACAGAGAAAGGCCATAAACGATTTCTTAATGATCCAAGCGGACAGGAGTACTCCCCTGTGTAATTTTGATGTCAGCCAGTGGCAGCTCATGCCACTTGCTCAGGCCCTTTGAGGAGGCCACGTTATTTGTCAGTCGCCAGGACTACGGTATGAACAACGTCATTCCACTGTTTCATGTCCTGGAACAGATGCTGCAAAATCTGTCTGGTCAGGGGACTGGAGAAGTAGAGACTGCATCTCACGGCCACATGAGTCCAGGGGGCTTAACTGGAGGAGGAGGAGAACATTGGAGCACAAGCATTTAGTGGTTTTTCTACCCAGGTGACAGAAGAGGAGGAGCAGGAGCAGCCAGAGGAGGTAGATGGAGATGTGGAAGATGAGGCAGATGACCCAGAGACACCATGGCAGTATAAAGTGGAGTTGGAGGCAGGGAGTTCCTCCGAGTCACTTGCGCAAATGGCCCGATGCATGCTCACTTGCTTACGTAGTGACAGCCGAATAGTCACCATCCGGCAGAGGGATGACTTCTGGCTCTCCACCCTCGTAGATCCTCGCTACCGGTCTAAAATGGGGGCCTTCTTTTCACCTGCTAAGAGGGAGGACAAACTGAAGTACTATAGAGACATCCTATGTAGTCAGTTGGCTGCTGCCTATCTGCGTCGTTGACCACCCTCTCGCAGGTCTGACCAGGGGGTCCCTCAGTCCTCACGTACCACTGCCACAGCTGCTGTGGGGGGGTCAGGGGTTAGGAGCAGTACCAGCTCCATCAGCAGCAACTTGAGTCTGGAGTCGCTGATGAGCAGCTTTCTTCACCCCCCAAGTGCGGAAAGTACTCACTAGCAGTGGCGGCAGCAGGTAGACCAGGAGCAGACCCTGAACCAGCAGGTGGTGGCCTACTTGGACAGCACCCTGCCACCCCACATTGAAGATCCGCTGGACTACTGGGCAGCCAAACTGGATTTGTGGCCGCAACTGGCCGAGTTTGCACTGGAGAAGCTGTCCTACCCGACTAGTAGTGTGGCATCAGAGCGGGTGTTCAGTGCAGCGGGGGCCATAGTTACCCCAAGGAGAACTCGCCTGTCCTTCTGAAATGTGGAAAGACTCACCTTTGTCAAGTTGAATCAGGCATGGATCAGCCAGGATTTCCAACCACCAACGCCTGATGCACCAGATTAGATCAGCCATGATGCGTCACCCAAACCCAAACCCAACAATCAGGTCTCCTCATGCTGCTACTGCCGTCACCTCCAGGCTATGTCACCATGCCACTCTGTGCCCTGATGCTGCTGCTGCCTCCGCCTCCACACGCTGTCTCCCAACTCCCGCTACCTCAAAACTATGTAATTGTGCCACTCTGTGGCCTGATGCTGCTGCGTCCGCCGCCTCCACACGCTGTCTCCCAGCTGCCGCTACGTCCAAACTATGTAATTGTGCCAATCTGCGGCCTACTCATGCTGCGTCCGCCGCCTCCACACGCTGTCTCCCAACTGCTGCTACGTCCAAACTATGTAATTGTGCCACCACTCTCAAGCTAAATTTAGCCAACTAAGAGAGGCCATAGGCCTAACTAACTGGGACAAAGTCCTCAAAAATAAAAATACAGCC